>CM031602.1:3884279-3924279 GCA_018398815.1 Conus ventricosus
CACACACACTCGCCCGCCCACTCACACACACACACACACACACACACACACACACACACACACACACACACACACACACACACACACACACGCACGCACACGCACACACACACATTCATACTCGAGCACTCGTACACACATGCATTCACTCTCACTGTCACGAGTTTGTCGCGAGGCCTACGACGTTCGACCCACCTAGGGTGGCCGGAATTACTTATTTGTTTATTGTCGTTGCTGTTGTCGTGTATCCGTCCCTTAGGGTGGCTTGTGGTGCAGTTGCACCTTGGTGTGGTTCAGCTCAACTTCGGTTTGCTTTCTCTCTCTCTCTCTCTAATTCCACCGCCCGTGCTATTCATCCTGCAAGTTCACGGGTGGCCGGTACCTTTCTCTCGAACTTTCTGTCTATCGGCTTCTCGCCTGTCTTTTTACCTGTCGCACGTGCTTCGTTCCTTTTAGTTTGAAGTATGCTCACTCTGTGACGCAGCATGGCATGTCGGCCGCCATTGCTGAGGGAGGTTAGCTCTTCACTCGAGCGGAAGATGTCTCTGGGGGCGCCTGCTCCAGTCCTGGTTCTTTACCTTATCGTCGAGAGTACAGTCAGTACTTTCAATTCCTGCAGTCGGCCTGTAGGAGAGGGACATCATTTCTTCTGTTTCCGCATCTTCGCCTCTGTCCTCTCGACTGGACAGAGGGTAGAGAGAGTCCTTTGACCCGCCTCTTCGGGGTCACCCACGGGTAGCTGGTAAGCATCAGTTTCGTGGTCTGTTTGTTTTGATTTGTTGTTGTTAGCCGGCTTAGTCTTCACTTTTGCGCAATTTTCTTTTGTTTTCGAAATTGTAAGAGGAATATTGTGTGAGACCTTTTCTCTGGTTAATTCAATCTTTAACCTGGCCATTCTAAATTTTTCAAAATTCTTTCTCCTGTTTATGTATCTGGTGATGCAGTAGTCGGTGGGGAAGGGAGAGAACCTGGTGATTCAGGGTTGGAACTTGCTTGGTCTCGCTCGTCCGCCCCTGTCACATTCGCCGGACTTTTATCCTTCGGCCACCGTCTGTTTGTGTGTGCAAGGAGAGCGAGTTTTATGTTCACGAGCGTGCGTGCGCATGATTTGTCGTTCGGATGCGTGGTTGGAGATTTGTGTTATTTTGAAATGTGTTTATAAAATGTGACAGTTGTGCCATTGAATTATTATTTGCAATGTGGTGGCAGTTATTAAGCGATGGTCGCTGTGTTGATTTATTTCCTAAGGAAGGAAAACGTTAAGCGTGAGTGAGAGAAGGGTGAAGATAATTCATATTTGTTTTATAACCTGTTGATTTAATGCAGTCTTTTACCTGCATCGTGTGAGAAGACTTGATTCAATGAGTTTACTGTGTGCGTTGAATACACTTCCCCTCGCCCATCATGCGAGTGGCTAAGACTTGACAGCAATGGTCAGACGGTACTGACGGCAGGGTTCCAGTACCCTTCTTCCTTCCTCCTTCCTTCTTCTTTTCCTCCTCTCCGACTCTCCTCCCAGCTACGTCCTCCCCCCCTCCCGGGGGCTTCACCTGGAGCACGAACTGGATGGTGCCACGTGCTGGTCGAGGCCACGTTCTGGCTGAGACCACGGACGAGATGGTGCCACGCGCTGGTCGAGGCCACGCCTTGGTCGGGACCGTGGACTGCTAGGGGAGCCCGCCGTCTCGACTGGCCGGCCTGGACCCCCGTCCAGGACCTCCAGTAACAGCTACGTCCCCCCCCCCCCCCCCCCCCCCCCCCCGGGACACGCTCTTCACTGCCCGCTTGGGAGTCGAGGGTGTCGGCTTTGGGCGACTCCCTGCGAGAACCAACCCGGCTCGGAGCACCTAGTGCGACAGGGTGCTCCCTGCGGACTTGACAGGGGCAGGGATGTGGACGCACTCCGTGGTGTGAGAAAGGGTCAATACTGGAAATATTTCTTTATAATTGTGTACATGTCATATGTGCTGGAATGCTGTAATTGTGATTGTGTACGTCGTATGGTGAAATATTTATTTATAATCGTGCATGTTGTGGGTGTGGGAGTGCTTGATTGCGATTGTGCATGTTGTGTGCGTTGGAGTGCTTGATCGTGATTGTGCATGTTGTGTGCGTCGGAGTGCTTGATCGTGATTGTGCATGTTGTGTGCGTTGGAGTGCTTTATTGTGATCGTGCATGGTGCGTGTGTTGGAATGTTTATTTTGCTGGTGTGAATAAATGGGGTGTTGTATCGTAATCTTTATTGTGTGGTCTCTTGCGGAGCGTGTGAGGTCAGTCACTCCCTTCACTCCCACCTAGACCGATCCTGTCAGGGCAGACCTCCAGGGGTCGGTCGTGACACTCACAAACACGCTCCTTCACGCACACATACACGCGCGCACGCACATACACACCCACGCTCACACACACACACATACACACACACACACACACACACACACACCACACACACACACACACACACACACACACACGCACGCACGCACGCTCGCGCGCACGCACGCACGCACACACACACACACACACACACACACACACACACACACACACACACACACAGAAAAAAATAATAATAAAAATAGAATTCTGCCCATTATATACAATCGTGTACCCCTTTGCAACCCCCCCTCCCCCAGCCAGGAGCGACGGGAGGACCACACACACACACACACACACACACACACACACACACACACACACACACACACAACCACTCACACACACACTAACACTAACACTCACACACACACACACACACACACACACCACACACACACACACAGCGACAGACAGATAGATAGACAGACAGACAGACAGACAAGCAGACAAACAGAGACTGAAAGACGAATGTTCTTGCAAACAAAAACATCGCCAGTAAGCTTACAAACTAACTCAGACTGTATTATTTGTTGCTTCCCAAGCCATCAAAAACCAGCTAATCCGATGAGATCCATTGTAAGACGCTGCACAGCATTGAACATCAGAGACAACGAAATAACTCACGTCGTAATTGTCAGCATCACAAGATCATCCTCCCCTTCTTCCTCCACTTTCTCCGCCTCCTTCTCTTCCTCCTCCCTCTCCTTCTCTTCATCATCATAATCAGCAGCAGCAGCATCGCTGCACAGTGAGATTAAGTCTTTTTCCCTCTATTAATTTACTTTTGAATGCATTGTTTAATGTGAAAGTCGTGGTACTGAACGGAGTTTCGGTTGCGAAGGGAATTTCATGTTTTCAGTAGGTTATCTACAAAGAGTTTCAAATCTTTCTATTTTTCTTTGATAATCTATTGTCATTTCTTTTTATAAGCTTCATCATTGAGAGACTTTAAACGGAGAGACTGAAGGATTGATTACCTACACTGGCTTTCCTCTATTATTTTGTTATTCAGCTGGTATTGACAGACATGATAACAATCATCATCATCATCATCATCATATCATCATCATCATCATTGACATCGGGGTGGAAACGTACTGCATTTCCCCCCTGAACATTTCGATTCCCGAAACTACATAGATTTCTTTTCTGGAAAAGAAAATAAGAGGATCGCTTATTTGTAAAAATCGGAAGGAACTTAAACAATGCTCTGAAGATAATTATGGCAAAATGTAACTTTAAGAAACATAAACGGAGAAAGCATGTTATTACAGACAAGATAAGATAACTGAAAACGGTGTTTCGGTTGCGAAGGGAATTTCAGATAAGGAGATAAGGAGGTACGTGCTTTCTGAGGCTTTCTCATCCCGAAAGATAATCCGAAGTTTTGGAAAACGAATATGAAAAAATAAATAGAAGTTTTAACTTAGGTATTTATAAGCGCTAAATGAATTAGGTATTTTTAAAACACATGTAAATGCCCGAGGCCAGTTTGAATTTTCGGGAAACACAAAAAAATCAACCACTTTGTCAAAAAAAGTCGTTCGTTCTGCTTTCCAGGGTTCGAAATTTCCCTGGGTTTTAATGCTCCTTTTTTTATGTATACGTTGGATCAACAGTTATAAGCGTACAAAAAGTCAATGTTTATTCCCCGCCCTACGTTCTCTTTTTGACGCACGTTTCCCCGTCTTTCAATGTACACTGTCAAGTTTCCACAGGTAATCTTTTCACTTGAACCACCATGGGGTTTTTGAAAACGAAAATATACCCTTTTAAATTTTCTTTATGGCAGGGCCCAAAAAAACAAATTTTTGGGTCAACCTGGGTTTGTAAGTCAGTGGGGGAAAGGGATAAGCGAAACACCCCAAAAAACCACACTCAAGGGCTTGTTTTCGATTAAATTCATATATCATGATTCGTCACATCAAACCACAGTAAAGTCTATAAATTTTTTAACAATTTTTTCTTTAGAAAAAAAACTTCAATGTTTGGAATCAAAGGAAAAAAAAAATTTCCCTCTTTTTTCCTGATCTTCAAAAAATCATTTATCTAAAACATTTTTAAAACAAAACCCCGGGTTTTTTTGTTTCTATTTTACGGGCCGGGGGTGATTTTAAATTTTCAGAATCATGTCTTTTCTTTTCTTTTCTTTTTTTTTCCTGTAATTTCCCAAACCCGACCAAGGCGGGCCCAAGGTTTTGGATTTGAGGGGCCCCTGGTCAGGTGAGATTTTGGCGTTGGTTGGGGTTCTGCTTGGCGAAGGGACGTTTGGCCAGGTATGGGGTTTCAAAACCCCCGGTTTTGGGAAAGGAACAGTGCTATCAACACCCGATTGTTCCCCTTTTTCTTTTTTTCCTGCTTTAAACCCCATTGCCCTTCTCTCTCCCCTTTTCTAGTTTGCTCTTTCAAAGGGGACTTGGTTGTTTTTCTTTTCTTTTTTTTTTTTTTCTTTTCTTCTTCATTAATTAGAACTCCCCTTTTCCTCTCCAACCCCCCTTTTCAGCCCTTTCCCTTGCGGGGATATTCTTTGTAATTCTCAACTTGGTTCTTTTTCTCTCCCCCCCTCATCTCTCTCTCTCTCTCCCTTCTTTTCCTCCCGAGTCCCCCTCGCCCCTTCTCCCCCTTCTCTTTTGTTCGTTCTTCCCTCGTTCTCCTTTTCCCCTCCCTCTAAATTTTTTTATTGGGTTCCGTTTCTGCCCAAAAAGGGCGAGTACCTTTGGGTCAGTTTTTTTAAAGGGCCCGGGACCCCCCAAAGTTTTCCCCCTTAATTCCATTGGATGTTCAAATCATGCCCGCCCCCGGGGCCTACACCCCTTACTCTCTGTGGTGGTCAATTGGTCTTTTAAATTTGTTACCCAGATTTCCCCCACCCACTTCTATTTTTTCCCCCCTTTCTACTTGATGGCGCCGTGTGGTTTAAGTCGTGGCCCTTGGTCAGTGTAAAGGGGCTAGTTTGAGTCGGGGTTTAGGCGCCCGACTTTTCCGGGTAACAAGCCCGTGGTTCCAAAAAGGGGGCTAGTTGATCCTGAGCCCGGCGTGGGACTCTCTCGCAGAACGGGGCCCCCGGCCCAAAACGCTTAGTCAGTTGGGTGGATCGCACCTCGGGGGAAAGCCTCCAAACTAAGTTTAAATTTGGGCCCCGGACCCAAAACCCATGGGCCGGTCTACGGGGCGCAAGATGTCGGGCCGTTTGGACTTAGGTCCAGGACAAAATTGGCGGGCAAAACCCCCCAATTTTGGGGTTGGGTTTCTTTTCTTTTGTCCGTGAAAATTTTCCCCCAGCAAAAGCCCATGCTCCGCATTGTTTTCAAAAAAAACCCGGTAAAAAAAGGGAAAAAAACCCGAATTTGGGGCCCCACAGCTACACGTTGCAAGGTTTAAAAAATACTTTCCAAAAACCCGGTTTTAAAATTTCCCAATATATCATTAGAAAAATCCCACTCCAATGAGTTATCATTGCGTGCCCTTTTTGCGTTATTTCGACTCATTTTATAACGCCTTTTCTGGCGAAATTTTTTCCCCTTTCCCTACCTGCGGATTTTCCCTCTTCTTTTCACAATTCTTATAAAAGGGGGCACAATTTTTAAAGGATCCCCACCATGACATTTACTGAGGAACCCCATCCTCACTTTTTGGAAAATTAATGAATCCCCTACACGGGGACTTTTGGGCCCCAAGCTAATTTAAAAATCCCCCATAACAAGTTTAAACAAAAAAAATTTTGAACAAGTCTCCCAAAAAAAAAAATATGAAACCATAGCCAACTGGGAATAAAACCATTTAAACCCAACTTTAACTGTCATCAACAATATTATCAAAAAAAGCCCCGGATATGACTGACTTCCTCTGAGTTCCCGCTTGCTATTTTTCACGGCTTAAATGTCAGCTCCGACATTTTTTGACCTGGGGGGGGTTACTGCACTGGGGTACTGTAGGGCTGCAGACCCTTTGGCCCAACGAGCCTTGCTTTTTTTTCAACGCGCCCCCTGCAGGTTTTTGAGTGGTTGTGTTTCCGCTCATCAAAACCCTTTTTCCCCCATACAAGTTTTTGTGGAACTTGGGCAGGGGCCACACAACAGTAAACACCCCTTCTCTAATTTGGGACCCTTCCTCACACTTTGTCAATTTCCCTGTTTAGCATAACTCCGGAAAACCCCTCCCCTTCATGTCCAAAAAACAAAAATTTGCACCTACCCCACCACCTGATGCATTGTCGAAAAAAAAATGGTTTGGACATATTGGTTGCTTAAAGGGATGGGGGGGGGAACCTGTTTTTCCCCCAAAAACCGTCTGCAGTGCTTGTCTGCAGCGTCTGACCATTCGCCCAACTGGGGTTTTCCCTCCCTTGACCAAATCACTGGGGGGATTTCTTTGATTGAGAAAAAATTTGGGACAAACCCCCTATAAAAACCCAATAAAACCTAGCGGATCCGACTTTGTTTTGGTCTTTGGTTTTTGGGAATCATCATTTCTCCCCTTTCCTTTTTCCCGGTTTGGCTTTGTGTCGCCCCGACATAAAAACCCTGGGAAACCTGGTTGGAAACCAACCTGGATTTTGGGTTGGTTTGGCTGTGGAGGGGTTTTCCCTCAACCCCCTTTTAAAACTGTCCTAGCTGCTCATTTTGCCCCCCTGTTGGAAATGCTATCAGAATTTTCCCCATGAAATTCCCAACACCTTCCACCCCCGGCCCAAAAGCTTCTAAATCTTTTGAGGGGAGGACTTGCGGTGCGTTGCCACCCCAAAAAGGGGGGGTACTCGCCACTGGTTAGCCCCATGGAGTAAAAATTGTTTGTGATTTCCCTTTGAGCCCTCCCCTAAAGGGCCCTTTTTGGCAGTAACCCTTGCTCAGTCGATCCTGGTAAAATTTATGGTTTGTTTGGCGATTTGAGCCCAAAGGGGTTTTCCATTTTGGGGGTTTGTCTCTAAATCGCCCTTTGGGACATGTTCAGAGTTCTATAGGGAACGGGAAATTCGATGCTCACCGGGCCTTTTTCCTCACAAAGGGCGCGGGGGGCACTATATGTTTTTTTTTGGACGGTTAAATTCCCCCCAAGGTCCAACTCTTTTCCCCTTTCCTCCCAAATTCACTTGCTTGGTGGTATGGGATGGGTTTGGGTTTTCAAAAGTAGGGGTTTTCTGTGAGGGTTAAACTCCCCCGTACATGTTTTCTCTAGATTTGGGTCCTGCCTGGTTTTCGGGTTCGGGAAACCCCATATGTTTGGGGGCCCCCCTAATTTCTTGTTCCAAATCCCTAGCCTTCCCTACAGGGGCCCAATCCTGTATGCCTTTTTTCCCCTGGAAATCAGGCAACAAAATTTCCCCCCTTTTTGCGGGGGTCTCCCTTCACCTCATCAATGTTGCTGCTGCGCCTATGTGTGGTTTTCACGCTAAATTATATTTGCGGAGTAGATTTGCATGGAAAAGTTTTGGTTTCCCATTCCCCTCGTTCGGTAGTTGATCTCCCTTTTCAATGATGGTAAATTGGCCCTTTTCCAAAATGCACAGCAGTTGTTGTGATCCGGGGGGGAAGCATTTTAACAGGACTTGATCTCCCCCTTTTGGGGAAATTGTTCCTCACCTTCCTGTCATACTGTTTCTTCTGGCCCGCCCCTTTAGCCCCCTGCAAACCCCTCCCTTGGACCTTACATGTCTCCTCGACCCTATGGCTTTAAGTCTACACATACTGATATGGGGTTTTTTTGATTTTGGGACCCCTTTTTCCCCGGGGACCCCAGTCTTTGAAAATTTGAACCCCGGCCCCCAACTGTCCCCCCATACAGAAGCTAAAATTGGCGAAAAGCCTGTGCTTTTGGGGGGGTTTTCCCTGTAGGAAAAACAGTGCCGTGGAATGTGCGGCCCCAATTGCGGGCCTTTCCTCACAGAGCTTTTTTAAGATCCCCTTTAGACCCCCGTTGAATCTTTCCCCCAAGCCATTGATTGTGGGGGGTAGGGGGTTTGGGGCAGCTGTGTGATCCTAGACCCTGTTGCCCCCCTCATCACGTGGGGAAAAAAGGGGTGACCCCCTGTAAATGAGAATTTGGGGCGGGCCCAACCCCCACGCAAAAGAAAAGTGTTCCAGCCCTTCACCCACCTGTTGCGAAATCTCGCCTTTAAAGGGCAACCGTTTTGGGGGATCTGGTCGGTAGCCCACAAGGGGCCCAACAAATACCTGTGCCCCCCTTTGGAAAGGGCCGATTGGGCCAATCAGGTAAAACCGCCACCCCCCCCCGGAAGGGTTTGTGTAAATTAAAAGGGGGGGTTGTTTAAGAGGGCCCTTCCTCTCCCCCCTCTTGTGGCTGCCCCTTTGGCACCCGTACTTTGACATGCAGAAACGTTGATGTTCCTTTGGTCCGGGCCCCAATGAAAGTCATCAAAGTTTCGGTCGCTTTTTTTTTGTTTGGTCCCGAGAGGGCCCCCATGGCGACTCGTGACCCTGAAAAGCCGTTTTCCGATAACCTGTGGTCCCTCTAACTGGTGGTCACCTTCCCTTGTTTCCCCTTGGTGAAAATGGGGACAACGGGCCCCCCTTTAAAAGAAATTCTGTCCCCACCCCTCAACCCCCTGTTTCTCCCCCAACCCTCTTGAAAAACCCCCAAGACTTCACGGGCAAAAGGGTTTGTTTTTTGCGTGCCCTAAATATAGGCGAACATCT
This sequence comes from Conus ventricosus, assembly GCA_018398815.1. Classification (NCBI taxonomy): domain Eukaryota; kingdom Metazoa; phylum Mollusca; class Gastropoda; order Neogastropoda; family Conidae; genus Conus; species Conus ventricosus. Next base: position 3,893,313 of record CM031602.1, read on the forward strand.
ATCCCTAAATTTCCTTGCGGAACGACTAAGGGTTTTTATAAACCCTTTCCCCTCCTTTTTTTGCTCCGTGTTTGAATTTGTCCCCCTGTAGCAGTCAACAATCGGACCCCCTGGATCCCTTGCCCCGGGAAATTTTTCCCAATGATAAAAATATAAAGGGGGTTCCCCATCACCAACGCAGAAAATTTCCCCTGAAAAAGTAAGGGGTAGGGATTTATCTTAGCAAATGGAAACCCCCTCACGTCCCCATCGATTAGAGTACGGGGTCTGGTTTTGGGCCCCTGTCAAAACCCCCTTTCTGCCGGGAACCAAAAAGCCCTTTTTAAATTTTTCCCCCGGGCCAACCATTTCTTCCACTTTCACCCTCCCCTGGCCCCCCCCCCCCCCCCCCCCCCCCCCCCCCCCCCCCCCCCCCCCCCCCCCCTGACACTGACGGGGTCCAGTGTAGCCATGGGCCTCCCCTCCCCCCTTTCCCGACGTTTTCCCCTTTTGGGTTCCCAAATGAGGTCTTTTCCCCTTGACAAAACCCTTTAAATCCCTTTGCAAGGCTGCTCCCTTCGGGGAACCCTTTCATGCGAAAATTTCCCTCGCCCATGTCCCTTTTGTGAAAAATAAAACCACCAAAAGCCCCTTTCCCCTTTTTTCCTTCCCCCACCACTGGGTTTGCGGGATTTGGGAAACTTTCCTAGTCTCCTTCCCTCTTTCTCACTGTGCCTAGCACTGTTTCCCTGCCCCTTTTATCCCCAAAACCGGGCTCTTAACCCCTCTGCAAAACTTCAAAATCCTTTGCTGTCTTGGCTGTCTCTCTTTCAAATGGGGGGTTAACCGGGGCCCCCAACCCTGAAAAAAAACTTTTTCCTTTTCCTTTCCTTTTCAATTCGCAAAACCCCCTTTTTGTCCCACTCAATTTAAAACCTTTTTCAAAAAAAATAGTAAATTCGGACGGGCCCCAAAACTGAGTGTCCGTTTCCCCCTGCTTGCAATCTAGGAACGAAATTTCTTTTGAACCCTTTCCCTCGGTGGGGTCAAACCCCTTAAAATTAAAAGGACTCCTTAAAAGCCCCAAAAATCCGGAATTTTGTTCTGCGGAACGCAGTGAAAATCTGAAAACGCCTTACCGTAAAATTAGCGCTGCCCAAAATGACTCCCCACTTTTTGGGGGCCCAAACCCCTGACTGGTCGAAAAACGTTTCGAAAACGCCTGTTGTATGCGCCCAATCAAAATGGGGCCCCTTCCCGAAAAATTTTGGGGCCAATTGGGGGGGGGGAAATAGTTTGGCAAGAGTCAGGGAAAATTTTGGAATTTACCACCCTGGGGTGGCCCCCCCTTTGTTTTTCTATTTCCCCAAACTTTAATTAAAACCTTTGGGTTCTTTCTTTTTTCCTGGGGTTTCCCCTAGTTTTAAACCCTTTTCTTTTTCCCTGGTCCCCCTTAATTTTTTTTGTTTTTTGCGTCCTTTACCCTTTTCCTGCTCTGCTATTTCCAATGCGAACGGGTTTTTCCGCGCGTTCTCTCTTTCCATCTTTTTTTTGGTTTTCAACAAAGCAGCAACTCATCTCTGGTTAAAACCCAAATTTACGGGGCGGGCGTTTAAAAGGGTTTTTAATTGGGGTGTTCTTTTTTTTCCGCCATTATATCTCTTTTTTTTTTTTTTAAAAAAAAATTTTTTTTAATCCCAAGCCCTGGGGTTTTTTTGGGTTTCGACCCCGAGGCGTAATTGCCAATCTTGTGATTAATTGTTGGGGCAAAGTAGTTAGTTTTTATTTAAAAGCCCCGCGCCCGACCCAAATTGAGAAACGAAAATTTTAGGGGAAAAATTTGCGAAATAAGTTTTTTCTGGGGCTGAAAAAGCCAAAAACCTAGGATTTAAATGCCTTGGAAGGCCCAAAGCCAAGCCTAGTATTTTTAAATACTTGGGAACATACAGTAAAACAACCCCTTTTTCTTAGGATTACAATACTTGAATTCCCCCCCGCTTTTCTGAGAAGGAAACAATTTTAAAAAAGGGGGGAATACCTGGAAAGGGTCCCCCAATAAAATTTTTCAACCTCGGTTTTTAAATTTTGGGGGAAAGGCTGGGGGGGCCCCCCAGCCAAAAAACATACGCTTGCTTACGATTCATTATTTTATATGGGATTGTCAATCAAAAAAATTGTAAAGTCTAATTTAAAATTTTTTTTCACATGTTCATAGAACGAAACATTCAAATTTTGGAATCCAAAAGAAAAAAAACATTTTTCTCTTTCCTGTTTTCCCCAAAAACATTTATCTAAAAAAATCTTTAAAATAACCCGGGGGATAAAAAGATTTTACTTTACCCGGCCAAAAAGGTTGGGGGTTACCCATTCAACCCCAAAAACACGGGCTTTTTTTTTTTTCTTTTTTTTTCCCCTGTCCTTTCCCCACCACACAATGCTGGCCCCTGGTTTTTTGGGTTTATGGGCCCTGGTCAAAAGGGGGGACTGTTGGGGTTGGTCCCGTGGGGTTTTGGGTTTGGGGAAGTGACGCTGCCCGGTTTGGGGGGTTTAAGACCCCCCGGGTTTGGGTTTGAACAGTGATTCAACTCGATTGTTCTCCTTTCTTTTTTCTGCATTAACGCATTGGGACTTTTCTCTCTCTCTCTTCTAGTCTGGTTTTATCAAATGGACTGGTTGCTTTTTTTTTTCTTTTTTTCTTTTTTTTTTCTTTTCTTCTTCATTAAAATTTGCAACTCTCTCTCTTCTCACCCTCCTCCTCAGTCCTTCCTCTGCAGACTTTCCTGCTAATCTTCAAATTTGGGTTTTCCCTTTCTCCTCCCCCCAAACTCTCTTTCTCTGCCCCTTTTCTCCCGCAAAAGGGTCACTAGAAAAACCCCTTTCCTCTCTCTTTTTGTTCTTTTTCCCCGTTCTCCCCTTCTCTCCCTCTCCCCAAAACTTTTTTTTTTTTCGTCCGATCTGTTCCCAAAAAAAGGGGGAGTACCCTTTTGGTTTCCGTATTTTTACCCCCCCTGACAAGAAGTTTCCCCCTTAATTCCATTGGATGTTTTTAAATATGCGTCACGCCTACACCCCCTTACTCTCTGTGGTTTGGGAATTGGTCATTTTTTGATTTGCCCGATTTTTACCCCCCACCTTACCCCTCCCCCTTTCCCACTTGATGGGCCCTGTGGTTAAGTCGGGGGGACACTGGTCCCGGTAAAGGGGGTTGCGAGTCGGGGGAGGGGCCACGAAAGTCTTTTAGTAACAATTTCGTGGTTCCACAAAGTGGGGTTTGATGATCCTGGCCCCGGGGCTTCGACGGCTCGCTAAAACATCGAGGCGTCGGTTTAAAACGCTTAGTCAGTTGGGGGGATCGCACGGCTGTTGAAGCCTCCCACTAAGCTTAAATTTGGGGGATCCGAACCATGGGCCGGTCTACGTGGCGCCCAAAAGGGCTGCGTTTGGGGCTTATGTCCAGGGCCAATTTGGTGGCCCCCCTCCCCCAAATTGGGGTTGGGTTTTTTTTCTTTTGTCCGTGCAATTTATGTTTACCCCTTTTGAATGGCTTCCTGGCAGATATGTGTCAAAAGGGGGGGACAACTTTTTTTTGAACCCGGGTTTTTCTAGTGCCCAAAGTTTTGCTTTAAATTTGGAAATAGTGCAAAAGTTGTTGAGGAAAATTTCTTTGGCCCCAAGCAATGTGCACGGGCCCCGGGGCCCCTTTGCTGTTGTTTAGGGGGAAAGTAAATTTTAAGACAATTTAATCGTTTTTACTTATCTAGGGAAAGGGGAAGGAGGAGGTAGGGTTTCTAAGGTTTCTCCCGAAATTTCCCCCAGCAGAACGCATGGATTACGGGGCATTGCTGGGTTTACTCTGCAGTGATGTTGAAAGTGTTGATGCAGTGTATTACATGACCCTGCTGAATGTGTCTGGTGCAGTGTTTTAAAGTGAAAATGTTGAATGTTTTTCCCGGTTTCAAATGTCATTAATTAAAGGGTGAATGTTTTCTGGTGCAGTGTCATTACACTGACCCTGTGAATGTGTTGGTGCAGTTTCATTTTCATTGAACATGGGAAAGTGTTTTGGTGCAGTGTAATTTTTATTTACCCCTACTGAATGTGTTTTTTGATGCAGGGGCTTTTAAAAGAAAAATGCTGAAAGTGTTGGTGCCGTGTTTATTACCCCCTGAAAACCCCCCCCCCCCATTAATTGTCTGATGCAGTGTCATTACATGAAAAATGCTTTAATGTGTCTGGGCAGTTTTTATTACATGACCAGGGTTTAATGGTCTGGGCGTGTCATTACATGAAATGCTGAATGTGTCTGATGCAGTGTCCCTTACCTGAAAAAAAGCTGTATGTGTTGATTTCAGCGTCATTTTCATGAACTTTGAATGTGTTTTTATGGGAGTGTTTATTACAATGGCCTTTCTGAAAGGGGTCTGGTGCCCTGTTCATTACATTGAAAATGCTGAATGTGTCTGGTGTAGTTTTAAATATATTGACCAAAGCTGAATTTTGTTTTGATGCAGTGCATTACATGAACATGCTGAATGTGTTGGTGAAGTTTCTTACAAAGAAAATGTGAATGTGTCTGATGCGGGTTTTTACACTGAAACTGTTGAATGTTTTCTGTGCAGTGTCATTACAATTTAAAAAATGTTGATTTTGTTTTGGGGCCCGGGGTTATTACATTGACCCTGCTGATTTTGTTCTGGTGCAGTGTCATTTCATGGACCATGCTGGAAAGTTTTTGGTGCAGTGTCCCTTACATGAACATGGGTGAATTTGTTGGTGCAGTGTTATTTAACTGGGAAAAATGCTGAAAGGGGTTTGATGCAGTTTTCATTACACTGAACAGGGTTTAATGTGTCTGATGCGTGTATTTAAAACCCCGAAATGTTTTTAATGTGTTGATGCGTGTCTTAACAGGGGCCATCCTGAATGTGTCTGATTTCAGTGTCATTACAAATGAAAAAAAGCCCGAATGTGTCTTCAGTGTCTTACACGGAAATGTGGGTTTTTGTTGATTGGGGGGTTTATTACATGAACTGCTTGGGTTTTGTCTGGTTTCGTGTATTAAACGAAATGTTGAAAGTGTCTTTTTGCAGTGGCATTACATCAAATGTTGAATGGGTCTGGTGCGTGTTTATTACACAAACCCTGGCCCAAAGTGTCTGGGAAATGGCAAAAAAAAAATTTACCATGGGAATGTGTTGGTGCAGTGTATTTTCAAAGAACCCTGTGAAAGTGTTGATGCAAATTTTTTATTTAATGAACATGCTGAATTTTGGGCTGATGCGTGTTATTTCCCCTGACCCGTGAATGTGTTGATGCCGTGTTTTTTTACATTTGGGCCATGTGGAAATGTGGTTTTGGTGCGGTCATTACACTGACCCTGCTGGGAAAGGGTTCTGGGGCAGTGTAAATTTCCTGAACAAAGGGTTTAATGTGTTGTGCAGGGGTTATTACATGAAATGTTTAATGGTGTCTGATGCAGTTGGGTTTTTCCTAAATGTTGAATGTGTCTGGTGCAGTGTCATCACAATGGGAAATGTGAATGTGTTGATGCGTGTCATTACATTGACCTTTTGAAAGTGTTGAAAGATGGTTATTTAATGAACATGTTGAAATTTTTGTATGGTGCCGTGTCATTACATGAAAATGCTGAAAAGTGGGCTGAGCCTGTTTTCATTACATTGAACATGTGAATTTTGTCTGGGGCAGGGTCATTACACTGACCATGCTGAATGGTTTTTGATGCAGTGTTTTTTACCTGAAAATGTTGAATGTGTCTGGTGCAGTGTTTTTACATGAAAAATGGGAATTTGTCTGATGCCGTGTCATTTTCACTGAAAATGTTGAAAGGTGTTTTGGGGGAGGTTATTACAATGCCCCGTTTTAATGTGTTCTGATGCAGTGTTTTTTACACTGAAACCCTGTGAATTTTGTTGATGCGTGCCCTTAAAGAAATGCCGGGAAAGTGTCTGGGTTTCAGTGTCATTACATTGACCATGTTGAATGTGTCTGGTGCGTGTTTTTTCACTCACCCTGTTGAAAAAAGTGTCTGATGCAGTGTCATTAACTGAACATGTTGAATGTGTTGATGCAGGGGTTATTACACTGACCTGTTGAATTTTGTCTGAGGGAGTGTATTACATTGGAAAATGTTGAATGTGTTTTGTGCGGGTTTTTACCTGACCCTGTTGAATGTGTCTGATGAAAAAAGTTTTTTTTTTTTTACATTGAAATGTTTTAATGGTCTGGTGCAGTGTAATTTTCAATGCCCTGTTGAATGTGTCTTTTGCAGTGTCCCTTCACTGGGAAATTTTTGGGTTGTGTCTGTTGCAGTGTTATTTCACTGGGCCCGGGTTTAATGTGTTGATGCAAATGTCATTACATGAACCTGTTTAATTTTGTCTGTTTCTGTGTAAATTTCTTTTACCTTTATGAAAGTGTCTGGTGCCCCGTGTTTACAAATGAACATGTTTTTTTTAATGTGTTTGGGGGGGAGTGTTATTACATGACCATGTTTAAATGTTGATTGGGGTGTCATTTCATTGGGGCCATGTGAATGGGTCTGATGCAGTTTTCATTAAATTGGGCCGTGTTGAATTTTTGGGGTCTGATGCAATGTCATTTTCAAGGGCCCCTGCTGAATGTGTCTTTTTGGGGTGTCATTCACTGAAATGTTGGAAAGTGTCTGAAAAAAGTTTTCATTTCCCCTGAACATGTTGGGAAAAATTTTTGGGGCAGTGTTAATTTCATTGGGCCATGCCCGAATGTGTCTGGTGCAGTGCATTTCACTGAAAAATGGTTTAATTTTGTTGATTTCGTGTTATTTCAAAAGGGAAAAATGTTGAATGGGTTGGGTTCGTGTTATTACCTGAAAATGCTGAATGTGTTTTGATGCCGTGTTATTACACTGAAAAAGTTGGAAAGTGTTGATGCAAATTGTTATTTCACTTTAAAAATGTTGAATGTGTTGGGGCAGTGTTATTACAATGAAAAATGTTTTAAGGGGTTTTGGTGCGGTTTTTACACTGAAAATTTCTGAATGTTTTCTGGTGCGGGTTTTACCCCTGACCCGCTGAATGTGTTGATGCAGTGTCATTACAAATTTACCATGTGAAAGTGTCCCGTTTCAGTGGGCATTTTTCATGAAATGCTGAATGTGGTTTGGGGCCAGTGTTATTACATGAATTTTCTGAAAGGGTCTGATGCAGTTTTATTACACTGACCATGTGGAAAGTGGGTGGGGCCGTGTAATTTAATGAACATGCTGAAAGTTTTTGATGCAGGGTCATTAAATGACAGCTGAAAGTGTTTTATGCAGTGTTATTACAATGACTGCTGAATGTTTTGGGTTTTTTACAGTGTTTTTTACATGGCCATGCTGAAAGTTTTCTGGTTTTCGTGTCTTTTCACTTTAACATGTTGAATGTGTCTGGTTTCAGGGGGATTACACTGAAAATGCTTGGAAAAATGTTGTTTACAGTGTCATTTTAAATTTACCATGTTTAAAGTGTCTGAGCAGTGTCATTACATGAAAAAGGGTAATGTGTCTGGTGCGTGTTTTTAATGAACCTGCTGAAAGGGGTTGATGCGTGTATTAATTGACGGTTTTGAATGTGTTGGTGCAGTGTTATTACATGACCCCTGGAATGTGCTGGGGCGTGTTTTATTACCTTTCCTTTTGAATTTTGTCTGGTCAGGGTAATAAACTGCATCAGAACCCTTCAGCATGTTTGTGTAATAACACTGCATCGCACATTCAGCATGTGGAAAGGGGAATTAAAACTGCACATGTTGAATGTGTCTGTTTCAGTGTTATTACAATGAAAATGTGAATGTGTTGGTGCCCGTGTATTCTTTTACCAGGGGAATTTTGTTGACGCCCGAATATTTCCCTGAAAATGCGAAAGTTTTTTGGGTGCAGTGTTTATTTCATTGACCCAAAGCTTTATTTTGTCTGGTGCAAATGTTTATTTCATGACCCTGTGAATGTTTTTGGGGCCGTTTCCTTTTTCTTTACCCATTTCTGAATGTGTCTGGTGCAGTGGGTTTTTACATGAAAATGCTGGGAAAGTTGTCTTATCCCGTGTATTACAATGAAAAATGTTTAAGGGGTCTGGGCCGTGTTTTTTTAAAAGAAAGGGTTTAATGTTTTTTGATGCAGTGTTATTACGCTGAACAAAGTGAATGTGTCTGGTGGGGTGTTTTTACACTGACCTTTCTGAATGTGTTGATGCGTTGGGTTTTTCCCTTGAACATGCTGAATGTTTTTTGATGCAGTGTCATTACAAAGACCTTTCTGGGTTTTGTTGATTTCAGTGGGCATTCACTGACCCTGCGAAAGGGTCTGTTTCGTGTCATTACACTGAAAGCTGAATGTGTCTGTTTCAGTGTTATTACACTGACATGTGAATGTGTTGGTGCGTGTTATTTCACTGGGCCCTGGAAAGTGTTGATGCAGTGTCCTTACACTGACCATGCTGAATGTGCCCGGTGCAGTGGGTTTTTACACGGGCCCTGTGAATGTGTCTGATGCAGTGTTATTACAGGGCATGTGAATGTGTTTTGGTGCAGGGGTTTATTACACTGAACTGGAATGTGTCTGAAAGCAGTGTCATTACACTGACCATGCGGAAAAGTGGGTTTATGCAGTATTTTACATTGACCTGCCCGAATGTGTCTGGTTTCAGTGCATTACACTGAAACATGGGTGAATGTTTGGGCTGATGAAAGGGGTTTTTACAATGAAAAATTTTTGAATTTGTCTGATGCGTTTTATTACATGAACAAGCTGAAAGTGTTTTTATGCAAAGGGGGTTTTTTTTTACAAAATGAAAATGTTGATGTGTCTGATGCAGTGTTATTCACCCGGGAAATGTTGAATGGTTGGGGCGTGTTATTTTCACTGAACATGTTGAATGTGTTGGTGCGTGTCTTACATGAAACCCCTGTGAAAGTGTTGGTTTCAGTGTTTTTTTACCCGCCTTGTGAATGTGTCTGATGCCGTGTCATAACATTCCAAAGCTGAATGTGTTGATGCAGTGTCATTACACTGAACAGGCCCGAATGTGTTGGTGCAAATGTATTTTTCATGGCCCCCCTGAAAGTGTCTTTATGCGTGTTATTTCCCTGACCATTTCTGAAAGTGTCGGTGCAGGGTCATTAATTTAAAATGCTGAATGTGTTTGATGCAGGCATTACACTGGGCCATGCTGAATTTTGTCTGATGCAGTGTTATTACAATGAAAAAATGTGGATGTGTTGATGAGGTTTTTTTTACCTTGACCCTGTGATGTGTCTTTGGTTTCAGTGGCATTACACTGAAAATGTGAAAGTGTCTGAAAGCAGTGTTATTAATGAACATGCTGAATTTTTGTAAAATGCAGTGTTAAATTTAAAGAAATGTTGAATGTGTTGTTTCAGTGTTATTAAATGACCATAATGGGAAAGTGTTGGGGGCGTTTTTATTACATGAAATTGAATGTGTCTGGGAGTGTTTTTTACACTGAACTGTTGAATGTGTTGGGGGCAGTGTCATTAACCCGAAATGTGAAATGTGTCTGATGCGTGTTATTAAAAAGCCAAAGTTGAATGTGTCTGATGCGTGTCATTACAAATTTAACATGCTGGGAAAAAGTCTTTTATGCGTGTTATTAAAATTGACCAAAGTTGGGAATGTTTTTTGAAAGCCTGTTTTTACATGAACATTGTTGGGAAAGTGTCTGGTGCGGGGTTTTATTACAATGCCCCCGCTGAAAGTGGGCTGATGAGTTTATTACATTGAAATGTGAATTTATGTCTGATGCGTGTCATTACATTGAAAACCCCTGCCCGTTTTTGTTGAAAGCGTGTAAATTTCAGCCCCTGCTGAAAGTGTTGATGCAGTGTCATTAACTGCCCCCTGGAATGTGGGCTGTTGCAGTTTTAAACATTGAACATGTTTAAAAGGTTTGATTTCAGTGTCATTGCATGACCCTGTTTTTAAAGTGTTTTTGGGTGCCCGTGTTATTTTCCTTTACCCTGGTTTAATGTGCTGATGGTGTTATTACTTGAAAATGTGAATGTGGGCTGGGCATTTTTATTAAAATTTGGGCCAGCTGAAAGTGTTGATGCAGTGTTTATTCACGAACAGTGAAAGTGTCTGGTGCAGTGTTATTACACTGAACCCTGCTGAAAGTGTTGAAAGCAGTTTTCATTACACTGGCCCTGCTGGGAAAGTGTTGGTGCAGTTTTTATTAAATGCATGCTGAATGTGTCTTATGCCCCGTGTTCATTCATGACCATGGCTGAATGTGTCTGGGCAGGGGTTATTACATGAACCCTGTGAATGTGTTGATGCAGTGTTATTAACTGAAAATGCCTTTAATTTTGTCTGATGCCGTGTTATTACACTGAAAAATGTGAATGGTTGTTTCAGTGTTTTTAATTTAACATGGGTTTAATGGGGTTGATGCCCGGGTTATTACACTGAAATTTTTGAATGTGGGTTTGGGCAGTGTTTTTACCCTGAACATGTTGAATGTGTCTGGTGCAGTGTCATTAACTGAACATGCTGAATTTTGTTGGTGCAGTGTTATTACCCCTGCCATTTTGGGAATGTGTTGATGCGTTTTCATTACATTTCCTGCTTTAATGTGTCCCGATGCAGTTTTCATTACACTGAACATGTGAAAAGTGTCGGTGCAGTGTTTTACAAATGACCATGTGAATGGGGCTGATGCAGTGTTATTTCACTGACCCCTGCTGAAAGTTTTTGGTTTCCCGTGTCCCTTTCATGAACCCTTTAAAGTTTTTGTCTGATGCAGTGTCATTACAATGCTGCTGAATGTGCTGTGCAGTTTATTAAAAATTTAACATTTTGGATGTTCTGATGCGTTTTTTTTACATTTACCCTGTTTAATTTGTTCTGGGGGGGGGTGTCATTTCACTGAACATGCTGTTTTTGTCTGATGCGGTTTTACATGAAATGTGAATGTGTAGATTTCAGTTTATTAATTTAACTTTTTGAATGTGTTGATGCGTTTTTTTTAACTGACCATAATGAATGTGTTGGTTTCCCTGTTATTTCACGAACATGCTGAAGGTTTTTCTGATGGGAGGTTTATTACACTGAACATTTGAATGTGTTTTGGTGCAGTTTTCCCTTTCATGGGAAAATGTGAATGTGTTGATGCAGTGTTATTTAAATTGCCCCTGTTGGGAAAGTGTTGGGTGCAGTGTCATTTCTTTTAACATGTTTATGTGTTGAGCAGTTTTTATTACATTGCCTGTTAATGTGTTTATGCAGTGTTTTTTACATGGGAAATGTTGAATGTGTCTGGTGCAGTGTCTTACAATGACCCTGTGAATGGGTCTGAAAGCGTATCATTAATTGAACTTGGGTTTAATGGTTTTGATTTCAGGTCATTTCATTGAACATGCTGAATGTGTCTGATTGCGGTTATTACACTGGGGCCATGCTTTAAAAAAGGGGTTGATGCAGTGTCATTACATGACCTGCTGAATTTGGGGCGTTTTCAGTGTTATTTTCATTGAAAAATGGGAAAAGTGTTTGATGGCAGTGTCATTGCATGACCCCTGCTGGGAAAGTGTTGAGGAAATGTTATTACACTGACCATGCTGATGTGTTGATGCGTGTTATTTCTCGAAAAGGGAATGTGTCTGGTGCAGGGTTTTTACATTGACCATTTCTGAATTTTGTTTTGATTTCAGGGGTCAATTACACTGAACATGTTTTAATTGTCTGGGTTTCGTGTTATTTCACTGACCCTGCGAATGTGTCTGTGCAGTGTATTTTAAATGACCATGTGAAAGTGTTGGTGCAGGTTATTACACTGACCAAAGCTGAATGTGTCTGATGCAGTTTTCATTTCACGACCATGTGAATGGGTCTGGTTTCGTGTTATTTCACTGAAAACCCTGTTTAAAGTGTTTAGGGGTGTTATTACCTGGGAAAATGCTGAATGTGTTGGTGCGTGTCATTTAAAATGAAAAATGTTGGGAAAGTGTTGATGCGTATTTTTACCCTGGCCATTTCTGAATGTGTCTGGTGCAGTGGGCATTTCACTGGGGGAAAATGCTGGGAAAGTTTGATGCAGTGTTTTAACTGAACATGTTGAAAGTGTTGATGCAGTGGGATTACTTGCCCCTGCGAAAGTGTTGGTTTGGGGTTTATTACACTGGGCCTGCTTTAATGTGTCTGGTGCATGTTATTACCCCGGGCCTTTCCGGGTGTGTCTGATGCGTGTCATTACATGACCCTGCTGAAAGTTTTTGGTGCAGTGTTAAAAAATGGGCCATGCTGAATGGTCTGATGCCAAAAGGGTTTTTACACGAACATGCTGAATGTGTCTGGGGCAGTTTTCCTTACCTGGAAAAATGGTTTAAAGTGCTGAGCCCCGGTTATTTCCTGACCTTTTTTGAATTTTGTCTGGTGCAGGGGTTTTTACACTGAAATGCTGAATGTGTCTGAGGGGGGGGTTTTTTACACTGAACAGGGTTTTAATGTGTCTGATGCAGTGTATTACATTTTCCCCGGGTGAAAAGTTTTTGATGCAGGGTTATTTCATTGAAAATTTTGGGAAAGGGGTCTGATTTCAGTGTTTTTTCACTGAAAAATTTGAATGTGGGGGGTGCAGTGTCATTACATGAACATGCCTTTAATGTGTCGATGCAGTGTTTTCATTGACCCTGTTTAATGGTCTTTTGCGCCTTCATTTCATTGAAAAAGCGGGTGTTTTTCTGTTTCAGTGTTATTGCATTGCCTTTGATGTGTCTGATGCAGTGTTTTACCCCTGAAAATTTTTGAAGGGGTTGGTGGGAGTGTCATTTTCATGGGCCATGCTTTAAAGTGTCTGGGTGCGTGTCATTACACTGAACATGCTAAATGTGTCTGATCAGTGTCATTACACTGAACATGTTGAATGTGCCCTGGTGCAATGTTATTACACTGAACATGTTGAATGTGTCTGTGCAGTGTCATTACACTGAACATGCTGAATGTGCCTAATGCAGAGTCATTAAACTGAAGAGCTTGTCATCATCATCATCATCATCATTAATCTTGTCCATGATGGGCGTAGAGGAGAGATGAGAGACACTCTCGAGCCAGGCACCGCCACCGGCCCTGTCCTCTGCCTGTCGCATCAGCGTAGGCATCCATCTGGTCCATTCTTTGATGTTGTCCATCCAGCTTTGGCTTGTCGTCCCCTTCGTCTGCCGCCTTCAGCGTGCCCTGGATACTGTTTTGGGCAGTGAATTGTGGCGTATGACATGCCCGAACCACGACAGCTTCCTCTTCTTGACTGTTGCCAAGAGGGTTCTTGGGGGCCTGCAAGTGATGTTATTTGGCTCCTTACAAGGTCGTTTGTATTCCGGTCTTGCCAAGAGATCCCGAGCAAGCGCCTGAAGCATTGAGTTTCAAACGTCTGGATTCTCTTGGTGGTCTCTGCTGTCATGGTCCAGCTTTCGCAGCCATACAGCAGGATGGACAGCACCAGGGACTTGTACAGCTTCATCTTTGTAGGAAAGCTGATCTCCCTGCTCTTCCAGATCTTGTTTAGCTTTGCCATTGCTGCTGTTGCGATCGCTAGTCTGGTCTTGATTTCTGTTGTAGAGCGACCGTCTTTGGTGAGAGTGGCGCCAAGGTATTTGAAAGCGCCCACTCTTTCAAGCTGTTGTCCGTTCATGTAGATTTCAGCATGGGTGTTGGTTGTGCTGTTGACCAGGACTTTGCTTTTTTCTGTGCTCACTTCCATTCCATATGCACCTGCCCTTTCTTCCAGTCTCTTTGTCAGGTCTTGTAGTTCTTTCGTTGCTGCCTCCCATCAGGTCGATGTCATCTGCGAACCTCAGATTATTGATGGTTCTTCCTCCGATGGAGACAGTGGAGTGGAAGTCATGGAGGGTTTCACGCATGATGTTTTCCAGGAAAAGATTGAACAGTACGGAGATAGCAGGCAGCCTTGACGGACTCCAACTGTGGTCTTGAAGTAGTCCCCTATCTGGTTGTTGAGGAGGACTGCGCTGCTGGCGGTGTTATACAGCGCCTGGATGGTTTGGACGAGACCCTCCTCTATGCCAAACTTTCTGAGCACCTGCCACAGACCTTGTGCCCACCCTGTCAAACGCTTTCCTAAAGTCAATGAAGTTGTGGAACAGGTCTCTCTGATGTTGTAGATGTTTCTCCATCAGTATCCGACAGTGAAGATCTGTTCTACTGTCTTCTGCCTGCCCGAATCCAGCTTGTTCTTCCGCCAGGTGTTCTTCCGCCTCTTTCTTCAGTCGATTCAAGATGACTCTGAGCATGATTTTACTGGTGTGGCTAATGAGACTTATTGTTCTGTAGTTCTGGCATTGGCGTAGATTTCCCTTTTTGGGCAGGGGATGATGAGTGATTGAGTCCATTCTGTGGGCCACTGTTTTGTCTCCCAGATCTTCTGACAAATCGATGTTACTAGAGTGACCAATTCCTTCCCTCCATGTTTGAGCAGCTCTGCTGGAATATTGTCTGCTCCAGGTGATTTCCCTGCCGTGAAGGCTGCCGATGGCTTCTTCCACTTCTTCTCTCATCACTGGTAGTGGTGAGGATTCCCTTGATGGTGTTGAGTCCCCCTCAAACAGACTGTCGTCTGGCTGTATAGGGTAGTTGTAAAGTTCTTGGCAGTACTGTGTCCATCTGTTCAAAACAGCGGAGCTTTCTGTCAGCAGCTCGCCTGAGGTATCCTCGATGACTGACGATCTGTTTTGCTGCGTCTTGGTGAGGTTTTTCAGTGTGGTGAAGGCATGTTTGCGTTTCCCTTTTCCATACCTTTCTCGATGTTCTCGCATTGATTATTGATCCATTGTTCTTTGGCTTCAATCATATCCTTCTTTACAAGGTTGTTGGTTTTTCGATACTGTGCGGCTTGTTCAGGGCTGGAATTTTTCGTATTCTTCAGTGATCTTCTTTTGTCGCAGAGGTCAAGGATGTCGTTTGAGATCCATGCTTGGTGTTTCTTCTCTGTCGCCCAAGTACCTCCTCTGCTGTTTCGCAGACTGCCTCATTGAAGCTGTTTGTGAGGTCGTTGATGTCATTGTCCAGGAGGTTGAGTGCTGCGAACCGCCCCCCGAGCTGTGCCTGGAATGCCTCTTCTATCTCTGGGTCTTTTAGCTTCTCCAGGTCAAACTTGATGCGTGGCTACGCAGCTTGGTACTTTTTTCTTCAATTTGATCTTCATTGTGAGCAGCACGAGATCGTGGTCGCTGCCTATATCAGCTCGGGGTATGTCCTCGTCTTTGCTTTATTGATGCTTGATTTGAAGCGCCGCGGAGTGAGGACAAAGTCGATCTGGTTATGAGTCATTCCGTTCGGCGCATGCCAGGTTGTTCTTCTTGACAGTTTGTGGGGGTAAAGGGTGTTGGCAAGGTGAGCCGTTGGGTGCAGGCAAACTCCAGAAGGCGAAGTCCCCTGTCGTTAGTTTCCCTGTGCCGTATTGACCCACTGTTCCAGCCCAGTCTTTGTAGGCATCTGGGCCGACTTTGGCGTTGAAGTCCCCCTGAACTATGATGATGTCTTTCTTGGGGGCTTTTCTGATGGTGTCTTCTACTTTCTCGTAGAATCTTCCACCGCCTGATCTTCGTGGCTGGTAGTTGAGCATACACCTGTATGATGTTGATGTTCTTTGGTTTGGCTGACACACGAATGCTGATGATTCTGCTGTTAACAGGTGTGCAGCTCAAGATGCATCCAGTGATTTCTTTGCGTACGATGAAAGCTACGCTTTTTCATGTAGTGACTCTTCGCCACTGTACCACATCTTGTGTCCTTCCTCTGTGATTGCTTCTCCAAAGCCTGTCCATCTTACTTCCGACATACCGACATGTGGCTTGTCATCTTTGTATAAAGACTAAACGATGCCACGTCGCGTTGGCATCCAGTTTTGCCTACGATCTTATCGTGGCTGTGGAATATGGCAGATAGTCGTGTCGATGAATAGTCGTGCCGATCAAGGGCAACATACATGATTCCTCCTGGTTCCTGCACTTTCACCGTATTTGGCGAGTGACAGCACCATCTCCTCAGTAGATCTCTGCTCTTTGTGATAGTTGAAACTATTACAGTTTTTTCCACTCTTCTGATCCTTTCTTTTTCTTCTTCTTCTTCTTCTTCTCTTCCATATCATTTCCGAGGCTGCCTCTTTCAGCAGCAAATGTAATCAGCTCCATAGATGCCCAGCGCTTATCACCACGTTTAATATCATGAAAGCAAAAACATAAGAGGGCTTGTTTTATGGTGCTGGAGTCTTCCATTTTGTCCATTTTGTGATGCATTAGTTTATTTTGACTTGTTTTATTTCAATGTTCTCTCTCTCTCTCTCTCTCTCTCCCCTCTCTCTCTCTCTCTCTCTCTCTCTCCCCAGGTTCCCATCTTGCAGGTTTTTTGTTGTGTTTTTTTCTTATTATTCTTCCCACATCATCCTCACGTGCACAAAGAATAGTGTTGGGAACTGGATTACAACCTAAATGGAACCCTTTTTAATGCATTCTGATAAGAATGGGATTGAACTCGTTCGATTTTTAACCTTTCCGGAATGTTGGGTAGTCTTGCATAATAGATTAAGTTTGCATTGTATTTTTTTCCCTCTCCGCTGATCGCTCGCCCGTTTTAGTCGATCCATCTTTGGCTTTTATATCCTTTTCTTACGTGTATTTTATGATAGCAGGTTGATTTCTCGCGCGCTCCTCTGTGTGTGTGTGTGTGTGTGTGTGTGTGTGTGTGTGTGTGTGTGTGTGTGTTGTGTGCGTGCGTGCGTGCGTGTGTGTGTGCTGTGTGTGTGTGTGTTGTGTGTGTGTGTGTGTGTGTGTGTGTGTGTGTGTGTGTGTGTGTGTGTCTGTCTGTCTGTCTGTGCGCGCCCGCGCGCGCGCGTGTGCGTGTGTGTATGTATGTGTGTGTGCGCGTGTGTGTGTGTGTGTGTGTGTGTGTGTGTGTGTGTGTGTGTGTGTGTGTGTGTGTGTGTGTGTGTGTGTGTGGTGCGTGCGTGCGTGCGTGCGTGCGTGCGTGCGTGCGTGCGTGCGTACGTGCGTGCGTGCGTGCGTTGGTATTTGGTGTGTTTTTTTTACAATTGTAGTGTGAATCCGTAAAGCGTCATTTTTTTTGTTTTAACCTATGTAGCGTATCATACAGATGTTTCAGCTTATCTACGTTTACGTCTTATCATGTCGGGGCTTTCCAGGCAACACGACTGCTTTATATTGTGACGTATTCCATGTACATGTACATTCGGTTACATGTTTGATCTATGCATTTTTTCCCCTTAGAAGAAATGGGATTTAGGTCTGTCATTGAACAACAGTGCCCAGTTTGTGTCTGCTCTCACGTACATAATACTTTACCAAGGATAGTATGAAAATTCCTTTATTAAGACGGCATGACACCGAGATCTACATACACGTGTAAACATATTTTACACAGAAAAACTTTTCACTGTAGCATTTCCAGGACATTTTTTTCTCTATCTCATCTTCTGTGCCACTTCGGTGACTTTACCTCCATGCCGCTGATTCCAGTCATGCCAGACTTCTGTCTTCGGGGTGACTACCCTTCCCGCTGTGTGCAGTCTCCCCACTACCTGCCATTCGCCATCCGAGTCTCACCGATGGACAGGCTGTCACTTCACTGTGAGGACGACGTGTGATGACACACCGGCTCCACGTCCACGCCCACACGTGGCTCGTTCCGCCGCAGCCAGGCACCGGCGATCCACAAGAAGGAACCGATGTCAAATGGTCATGGGGAAAGCAGTCTATCCGAAGGATATATACTGTGCTGTTGTTGAGTCGCTGCGGTAGTGTTCAGTGCCGCCGGTTCGAATTCAGCATACGCAGGACACTACCTACTAAGCCCCCGAAAAAAAGGAAAAGAAAATATACACATATCCCATAGCTATCGGCCGTGTTGGTAGTAAACTGTAATCCCGGGAGGAGGAATAGCAACAGGAGCAGGAGGAGCAGGATGCCAGAAGAAGTATCAGAAGGAGGAGGAGGATACGAGGTGCAGGCTACCACATACAAGGACAGCAGAAGGGAGATTTAAAAAAAAAAAAGGAGGAGGAGAGTTAGAATGGCAGCAGCAGCGTAATGGAGTAGAAGCGGAACAGGCGGGAGGAGGAGATGGAGGAGGAGGAGGAGGAGGAGGAGGAGGAGGAGGAGGAGGGGGAGAGCATGGGGATGAGCAGCAGTAGGGGTGGGAGAATCAAGGAGGAGAGACAGCGGGAGGAGGAAGAAGACAAGGGAAAAGAAAGAGGAGAGGAGGAAGAAGACAAGGGAAAAGACAGAGGAGAGGAGGAAGAAGACAAGGGAAAAGACAGAGGAGAGGAGGAAGAAGACAAGGAAAAGACAGAGGAGAGGAGGAAGAAGACAAGGGAAAAGACAGAGGAGAGGAGGAAGAAGACAAGGGAAAAGACAGAGGAGAGGAGGAAGAAGACAAGGGAAAAGAAAGAGGAGAGGAGGAGAAAGACAAGGGAAAAGAAAGAGGAGAGGAGGAAGAGGAGGAGGAAAACAGTATGAGAAGCAGGAAGAGGAGGAGGAAAACAGTATGAGAAGCAGGAAGAGGGAACGGAGGAGATGGAAGACGAGAAGCCAGTGGAGGGGACTGCACGCGGTGGATGACAAAGAACAAGAGAAGTATCACAAGGTGCAGACAGAACAGGACGAGGACGAAGATAATCAGACAAAAACGGATGAAGAGGACAGTTAGGATACGATGGCAAAAAGAATCAAAATAATGAGAAAATGCCAGTGAGCGTCATGTCTTTTGTATACGGTTTTAGATAAAGCCAGATTACTGTGTAAATCATCACCTAGTGATCAATATCTAAAACCCATCAAAACTGCGCCAACGGCGTCTGAGAATGTACAACGTACTAGCTCAAAGGCCAGCAGCTACAGAGTAAGCTATCTCCTTACACGTCAGGACTTTCAGGACTCCGTGGAAGGTTAATCTAGATCTGATAAAGACATGAGACACTCCGAGGGCAGGATATTAAAAAGCTGGAAAGCTTATTCTTTAACCTTTAATACAGATCATTTTGACTTGACTCTCTAGCACACACACACACACACACACACACACACACACACACACCACGACACACACACACACACACACACACACACACACACACATACACACACACACACACACACACAACACACACACACACACACACACACACACACACACAATGACATACACTGAGCTGGAATACTAATTTACCCCATTCCTCCCATGACCCGAAATTCATTCACGAAGTACATTCGTGAAACGAGATAAGTAGTGAAGTTCTAGACCCCCCCCCCCCCCCCTCCCCGTACCCCCCGTACCCGCTCCCTCCCCCTCCCATTAACATGCCCCCTCTCATATCACTCAGCCCTGCTCCTTGAAGCTGGAAAGGTTTCGTGGGCATCGTAGACATTTCATGATTTTAATTATCTTCTAGGAGCTAATCTTGTGTCCAATATACGTTTTTTAAACATTAAAAACGAAACAAAGGAACAAAACGAAGTTAAGCTTTCTATATGACGTGGGTACGAGCATCACCAGATTTTATTAGAAACAGTTTCATCAAAGATATGTGGGTGTGTGCGCAGCCAAACTTTATTATGAAAAAACAATTTCAAAGGGGAAGCAAGGGTGTGGCACATCAAAACGTTATTAGAAACAACTTATTGGAAATAATCTCATAAAACTATGGGTGTATGCACACCCACACTCACTACTGCACCGATACGGATTCCTCTCTCTCTCTCTCTCTCTCTCTCTCTCTCTCTCTCTCTCTCTCTCTTCTCTCTCTCTCTCTTGCCTATAACAAAAGCATCGGTGTGCGCACACCCACCTTATTCAGAGATGAATAATCCCCATGTGCCCTACATTACAGTACAGAGATGAATAATCCCCATGTGCCCTACATTACAGTACAGAGATGAATAATCCCCATGTGCCCTACATTACAGTACAGAGATGAATAATCCCCATGTGCCCTACATTACAGTACAGAGATGAATAATCCCCATGTGCCCTACATTACAGTACAGAGATGAATAATCCCCATGTGCCCTACATTACAGTACAGAGATGAATAATCCCCATGTGCCCTACATTACAGTACAGAGATGAATAATCCCCATGTGCCCTACATTACAGTTCAGAGATGAATAATCCCCATGTGCCCTACATTACAGTACAAGGGTAAGTGTGCACCCAGATAGTAAAGAACGATAATTCTTCTTTCTGCCTCCCACAGAAAAGAATCATTAAAACATTCTCTGCAGCCACCCCCACCCTATCCCTCTCTGCTCCTCCTCCTCCTTCACTACTCCCACTCTACCCTCAATGCCTTGCCCTCCATGTCGTGACGCACGGGTCCCTCACTACTATCTGAAAATGTAGACAATATAGGTATTGACGACGGTGGCTGTGGTGAACATAATATCACTTCGAGACTCCCGCTGTGCTTTGTCAGATCAATTCTGGCAAGCTTCAGCGAAAATGCCAAGTGCTCTCCAACTGCTTCAACTACTGCTGGAAGTTGCACTAGTCAAACAAAAGATGACTGATTAAGATATAGTTGAGTGTCTTTGCACTTGGCAATCTTCTGATGTTGTAGGCATCCCCCCCCAAAAAAAAAACTGTTGCCCACGTGACAGTAAAAACGTGGGGGTAACTTTTGCTCCCATAAGAAAACCTAACACAAAGTAACTTTTATTCAAGACTGGCACAGCATTGTAAAACTTGAATAAAGTCAGACAAATACATAGACGAACAATCTAATAGTGGGGGGAAAAACAAGCGCAGGCCAACAACTGAACTGTTTCCCCCCACTATTAGATTGTTCGTCTATGTATTTGTCTGACTTCATTCAAGGTTAAAAGGCTGTGCCAGTCTTGAATAAAAGTTACTCTGTGTTAGGTTTTCTTATGGGAGCAAAAGTTACCCCACTTTTTCACTGTTTATTGTTTACTGTTCCCTGCCTCATTTCATTTCCAGTTTGTTTGTTTTTTGTTTTTTCCCATATGTTTTCGTTATCATGTCCTCAAGATTTTCTGTCAACAACGAAATCATGAACGACAACTGTTAATAGACTCTGTGTTTTAGCTTACAAGTTCAGGTGTCCTTTCAAAACACGACACTTGAACTTGTAACCTCAAACACAGAGTCTATTAGCAGTTGTCGTTCAAGTAAAAAGAAGAAACAATCGAGTTAATTCGTTTACATGGACGTTGGAACCGAGCTAAATCGTGTTCCATATCTGGTCTCGGGTGTCGGTGTTGTTTTGGTGTCGATTATATTCGTGGAATTCTGGCATTTATCACTCTTATTGAAACAAAAGTTAAAATCAACAACAACACGCAATAACAACAAGAAGAAGAAACACACACACACACACACACACACACACACACACACACACACACACACACAGCGAACATAGACGCATGCACATAGAGAGAGAGGGAGAGAGAGGGGAGAGAGAGAGAGAGAGAGAGAGAGAGAGAGAGAGAGAGAGAGAGAGTGAGAGAGAGAGAAAGAAGCGGAGAGGCAATCACAAGGGCAGTCAAGAGAGAGACAGACAGGCAGACAGACACACAGACAGAGACATAGAGAGACAGAAACTGAGACAGACAGACAGAGACATACTGACAGACAGACGACATACAGACAGACAGACTGATAGAGACAGTGAGACAGGAGACAAAAACAGAGACAGACAGACAGACAAAGACACACTGACAGACAGACAGAGAGACGAGACAGAGATAAAAACAGTGAAGCATTAACGGTCTTAGCCCTCCTCAGTTCTCAAGAGACGTCTATTCTCCCGCTGCTTTGAAGCTTGTAATGAAAACAATGGGTTTTCTGAGTTTTTGCGTTTCTGTTTATTTGATTGTTTGCTTTCGTTTTCGAATGTGTGTGGGTTTTTTTTTTGTTTTGTTTTGTTTTTTCAACCATTCCAAACTTTTTTTTTGCAGTTGATGTTCAGGTTTACGCCATGTGTGTGACTGACGTCATGCATTAGGAAGACTGACTGAACGAGAAACGGAAAAGAGTGATCGAATCTCGGAGATCAATATTGTTTCTGAGCCTCCGAGTTCAAATCCTAGCATTTGGGGAAGAAAAGGGTCAAACTTCCGACAGCTCTGCTTACCAACTAAAGGACATTTACTTGTTTTAGAGGATGGGAAAAGAGGAGGCCTCAACACACTTAGAGAAAAATCCTTAGAGGACATTTATTTTTTATTGTTGAGGAAGTGAATTTTAAAACAGACTATATTAATTAGAAACTAGATTGTTTAAGCTTCGTCTGTGTTCTTCATCTGTCGCTTGTGCTCTTCGATGTTAAAGCATATGTCGGGCTACATGATACGCCAAATTCTGTTACCTTCTTGGCGATTGGTAAAAACAGCTGTCGGCGTTTATCTGCTGAGGAAGCAAAAAAATGAATCTCAACCTTAACAGGGTGTTATCAATGAAAGCGCATTGTGTGAGTTTTCTTTGATCAAATTTCCGACGAATAATCACATCTGGCAAGTCCAGAAGGAGAGAAAGAATAAAGAGAGGAGAGGTGGAAAAGGCTGTCTATTTCTCTCACTGTCTCTCTCTCTCTCTCTCTCTCTCTCTCTCTCTCTCTCTCTCGCTCTCTCGGGGGGGGGGGGGGGGGGTCGGAGGTGAATTCCTTGAAGTGTGGACAGGAAGATTTTCGCTCTGTGATATTTGGCATTAAGTAGCGCTTTATCCACCACCGTGCCTGTTGACAGATTGCAAACACCGCTGCTAGTCAGTGTCGATGCCCTGCTTCAGCACAATCACCTCATCTCCTGGAAAATCACCGGAGAAGCAGACAGTTTCAGTTTCATCAAAGAGGCGTTACTGCGTGTGGACTAGTCCATATACGCTACACCACATCCGCTAAGTTTTGAGACCACACTACGCATGGTTTGAAGCTGATGGATAAATGAATTAACAACGGAGATGAGAGAATTGAAGAAAAGGGTCTCGTAGCTACGACTTTGCAGATGTCTGACCTACGCATTTGCCCAATGCGCTGGTCAGACCTTAAGTGCCTACCTAATATGGTTGTCTTTTTTTCGGCATGTGTGTGCAGTGAATGCACACATGCGTGTGCATGGATGTGTTGGAGAAGGAGACAGCACGGTTGTTGTCATCCGACTGAGAACAGCACCAGCAGCAGACATGGCGTGCCAACAGACCTCTCGTGTCGGCCAGCAATATTTTCAGAAGACGCCACGCAGCCAGATCAACCGGGACTGAAAACGAGCAGAAGAAAGAAGAACCACCGTCAGACAAGACAAGTGATATTTCTGATTTTAAAGACTTGTATCCGTTAACGCACAGCTCCAGCGCGTCACTCTAACACAGCTGTGCCGGCAGACAACACGCCGCTACAACAATGTACACGGGAATCCCGTCAAATGTCAACTGATTGTGGCACGGTGTTGGACACAGGCACATGCATTGAACAGCAATGCCTCTCTGGATTTGTTGATGCGTTCGCGTCAGAATATCCCTCTGAAAATGAAACCGACGGTCCTCTGGTAAAAGCGTGTGAAGTTGTTACAGTGTCAGTGTCATCAGAGATTATGTGGGTCCCCTGAGGAAACTCACTGACCCATGCAGAAACTATCAGCTTTGTAATGCTTCGAATGAAGATCTCGATACTGTTATTTGTGAAAGTGATGATGTAACCTTTCAGTTCAGATGGACTGACACCAACGACAAAGCATCTGATTGTTACTGGTTCGTCAAGTGAGACTCCAAGCAGACGACCAACGAGGAAGGCACCTCGAGCGGCTTCTCTGGACCACTGCCGAACGCGAGCATGGATGAAGTTAGATTTTATCTTGGTTGCCTGTGCATGTGACTCCTAACCCGTCCTCCTCCCTCCCTCCCTCCCTCCCTCCACCTCGTCCCACGCCCGCACTTTACCTCCTTACCCCTCCCCTCTCCATTTTTCTTCAGTGCTATGGGGGTCTCGAGGTTAGAATGCACGTTCGGTTGCTTTTAGCCTCCTGTTCACCGTGTGGTGTTGCACGGGATAACTGGACATTGCGTGCAATGCGTAACGTGGCTACCCTGTCATTGAAAACCCAGTTTGGTGTGATGTCAGTTCCTGTAAAGTTAATGTAAACACCCCGACCCCCGATTCTCCTTTGCAGTGGGCCAAATGCCTATCCATAAATCATTGTCATTGAAAGTGTGTCTGTATGTGTGTGTGTGTGTGTGTGTGTGTGTGTTTGTGCGCGCGCGCGCGTGCGTGCGTGTATATCTGTATGTGTGCGTGTGTGTGTGTTGCATAGCTGGGAAAGTGGGCTCACGAATTATCACCAAACCGACGAGTGGGATATTTCTTTATTGCAAGTCCTATATTTCTACAGTCTGAAATATTTTTTATGAAATCAAGACCATCTCCGGAAAACATTTATCAAATGTGCAATTTGTCTTCTTTCCATAGATGATAATTTACTAGACTAACTTGAAAATCTGACCAGTCCACACTGCGGTTCTGAACGCATACGCAGAGACAGACAGAGAGACAAACTGATGGGTAGATAGATAGATAGATAGATAGATAGATAGATAGATGGATAGATGGATAGATAGACTAAATGATTGATTGATAGAACGATGGGCAGATAGATAGATAGATTGATAGATATAGATAGATAGATAGATAGATAGATAGATAGATAGATAGATAGATAGATAAATAGATAGATAGGTAGGTAGGTAGACAGATGGACGCACGGGCGGGCTGACAGACAAATAGGTGGACGGCCAGACGGACATATAGGTGGATCGATAGATAGACTGATATATAGACAGACAGATCGACAGACAGATAAACAGACAGACAGACAACAGACAGAGAGACACATAGATGGATGGATGGATGGCTAGATAAACAGACACACAAATAGATAGACAGGCTGACTGAAATACTGAGAGACAGACAGATAAATAGGTTGATGGGTAAATAGTTGACTAGCTAGACAGACAGACAATGAGATGGACAGACAGACAGACAGATAGATGATAGATAGATAGAGAGAGAGAGAGAGAGAGAGAGATAGAGAAGAGAGAGAGAGAGAGAGAGAGACAGATAAACAATAGTGTCGTTAGAGTTTCCTTGGAACGCCATAACGCAAACGTCAACTGTAATGTACTTACGTTAATGCTGAATGCGATATTTATGAGCGGATGTTCTATCACACAAATTTGACGAAGTTTTTATTATAGTATCGTGTATTTTCTTTGAACTTTCACCTTTTTTTTCTTCGTGGGTTTTTTGTTCGCTCGTTTTGTTTGCAGGTGTGAGCAATCTTTTTTTTTTTTTTTTTTTTAGCTCCTTGTGTGCAAAACATTGTCAATATAATGAGTTGAGAGCTACGTAAATTCGGCAAATTCTACAACTTACCTGCGACTGGTAAGTAACTCCGTCGGAATGTCCCCGCTTGATGTCACCAATACTCCACTGCTACCGGAGGTTTTGTCTGCGCTGCTGGCCACCTTGCAAAGCACAAATCCAGTCAGTGTGCTGACCGAAGTCCGCGGCCCACCGCACAGACACTGATGAGCACCACAGATTGCGGAGGAGTTTCATAGGACTTCAGACACATTGGGCGCATCACAAATGGGATAGGACTGTAAAGACGTGAGATCTGTGCGAGTCAGGGCCATAATTGGTAATCATCTATGTTCGAAAATGTCAGTTCTGGAGATACGGCAGAGGGAAGAATGTTCTAACACTGCTAACTTGCCGGGCTTGGTCCCCGAACGCCGGATATGACCTTCTGCAACTTGCACGTAAAGACGTTCCTTTTGAGGATTGGATGCGCGGGATTGGCTTCTATTCCCATATTGCAGGTTAGCGTGCTCGTTTTAGCTTACTGCATGTGTCTGTGTTACTAACACCGTTTTCTCCCTTTTTGCGAGGGATTGGCATTGAAAACACACACAAGGATGACGGGAAAATGAGAAATATACATATATAGATAGATAGATATCAATGAACAGTGCAATCATTTCACACATGCACTAGGAGTGTGTCTTGTGAGTCTGCCTACTCTTTATAATTCTTTGCAATTACATATTTTGTCACAATGTGAAAATGTTGAAACGATCGTTGGTTTCCTATGTTGTCAAAGCCAATCATTGACCCTGCTGTCGGGTGCCAATATTAGAAACCATGTGAAGGTCGTACGGTGAAGTCATTGACCTCAATTTGTTATCCACACACCATATACGTAGTATCAATCGTTTTCAATCTTCAGTCTTTATGACAACGGATAAGTCTGCTCCACAACGTATACATCAACCTTATGACATCCAGTTGCATATTTTGCAAACACGCACTGTTTTAATTTCAAAAGCCAACTTTCTACAGTTGAAGTACTGTGAAACTACCAAAATGCAACAAATAACCAGTGAATAAAACTTTTCTTTTGAATATTTAACATTTTTAAAGAATAATAAGCGACTTGCTATGTGAATTGATGTTTACTAATGTAACAATGATTTGTTATGAATGTATTAGATACTCTGAAGTAAATCTAGTTCGCATTTGTGTTTCAATTGATTTTGCTTGTCAAAAGTAAGGGAAATAACTCCTTGGATCAAGTACCATTTGTGTCATAAAAGAGTAAGGGAAATAACTCCTTCAATTCAATGCCAAAGGAAATTACTTTTTTTTTGTCTTACAACCTAACTACAGTAATAACCGTACACAAAAATAAAAAAATAACTTAAATTTATTGTACCTCCACCCTTTCTTTAGTATCCACTACTTTCTTTTGGCCCCAGTTCATTGTTCCATCAAACGAACACCTTGCTTTGATAGGCATGAACACCTTGCTTTGATAGGCATGAACACCTTGCTTTGATAGGCATAGCAAAGAACGAACACCTTGCTTTGATAGGCATGAACACCTTGCTTTGATAGGCATAGCAAAGTACGAACACCTTGCTTTGATAGGCATAGCAAAGAACGAACACCTTGCTTTGATAGGCATAGCAAAGAACGAACACCTTGCTTTGATAGGCATAGCAAAGAACGAACACCTTGCTTTGATAGGCATAGCAAAGAACGAACACCTTGCTTTGATAGGCATAGCAAAGAACGAACAACCTTGCTTTGATAGGCATAGCAAAGAACGAACACCTTGCTTTGATAGGCATAGCAAAGAACGAACACCTTGCTTTGATAGGCATAGCAAAGAACGAACACCTTGCTTTGATAGGCATAGCAAAGAACGAACACCTTGCTTTGATAGGCATAGCAAAGAACGAACACCTTGCTTTGATAGGCATAGCAAAGAACGAACACCTTGCTTTGATAGGCATAGCAAAAAACGAACACCTTGCTTTGATAGGCATAGCAAAGAACGAACACTTGCTTTGATAGGCATAGCAAAGAACGAACACCTTGCTTTGATAGGCATAGCAAAGAACGAACACCTTGCTTTGATAGGCATAGCAAAGAACGAACACCTACCTTGCTTTGATAGGCATAGCAAAGAAGTGTTAGTACACGTTGCAGTGTGTTCCAATAATAGCAATGACACGTGACGAAGATAAACGAACACCTTGCTTTGATAGGCATAGCAAAGAAGTGTTAGTACACGTTGCAGTGTGTTCCAAATAATAGCAATGACACGTGACGGAGATAAACGAACACCTTGCTTTGATAGGCATAGCAAAGAAGTGTTAGTACACGTTGCAGTGTGTTCCAAATAATAGCAATGACACGTGACGGAGATAAATGCCGATTTCTACTCTAATGCGATATGACCTAACCATTTTTCTTATCTAAAATCTAAAAACTTTCGTAAGCATCTAAGTAATGACGTCCAAGTTATCATCATTCGATTTCGATCCCTAGTGGAATTCGGTTACACAGATTTCTGACTGAACTATCAGCTTGCTTCATATGGACTGGAATTCTGAATGCGCCACTGTGTTCATTGTTTCAAACAGACTAATTCAGTAGACTGAGATAATGAGCTACCGAAAAAGCATGACAAATAACGTATTTCATAAAAAAAAACGTGCCTCCATGACAAACAACGTATTTCATAAACACGTGCCTCCATGTTTCCTGGTGCTACATTGCTGGACAACAAATGAAGTTTTATCGGTCCTTTCGCCACGACAACAATGAAGTTTTATCGGTCCTTTCGCCACGACAACAAATGAAGTTTTATCGGTCCTTTCGCCACGACAACAAATGAAGTTTTATCGGTCCTTTCGCCACAACAAATGAAGTTTTATCGGTCCTTTCGCCACGAACGATGTTGTCAAAAACCCACATGACTCTGATGGGATTCGAACCCACGAACTCCCAGTCGGGAGTCCGCGACGCTTACCACTTCGCCACGGCGGCTGGTAAGTTACGTTTTTTTTTTTTTTTTTTTTTTTTTTTCTTCTTCATATTTATGACAAAATGCAGCTCAGAAGTGGGTTTTTTTTTTCATTTTTGCTACCCAATACATCGTCGTGTCGACAAGTGATTGCTACTCCACACGCTCTAACAGAGACTTTCCCATCACATGATTTGCCTGTTTCTGTCAGTTTTTAATACTGTGAATACATGGTAAAAGGAAAAAAAAGACTGCCTACAGACTATGTTTTCTCTCGTACTCTTTAGAGCTCTTTGGAACCCTACAGTACCACACTGTCGTTGCAAGAAAATCAATGAAAATTTAATAGGTAGTGAAGAAAAGACAGACTGAGCGTAAGCGGGGAAGAAAAAAAAAGGAGGCAAACTTAGTGTAAATGGTTGTTTTATCTCACGTAAATGACTTGCAACAAGTTTCCAGACTCTACTTACAAGAATACCGGATGCCCAACAGCAGCAGTGTCTCCGTTCTAAAGCTGAGGATTCAGTTTCCCAGAAAAAGGATGCTACTAACTTTGTTAAGACCAAGTTTTGGTCTCCGAGACTGATCAAGTATCATATTTCTGTTATAATTCCACAAACTTGTGTACCACTATCGAACGTCAAGTCGTAAAGTGCATGTCCTTGCAAATTATGGATGTCTATTTGAGAGCACTACGCAGACGACCTTTAACTGATTTGAAAATATGGGCCCATGTGTAAATAATTCAGTTGCAAACTGCATTTCTCTCTCCCTCTCTCTCTCTCTCTCTCTCTCTCTCTCTCTCTCTCTCTCTCTCTCTCTCTCTCTCTCCCAACATCGTCTTTGTTACTTACTATATTATTTCTCCCCTCTGCCAAGGCCTTTTTAAACCTTATGTACCTAGTGACTTAACTGTCATAGAGACGGTAGGAGGGGGAGAGAAACGGAAGAAAATTAAACGTACAAGCGAGCAAATGAGCGAGGGAGGAAAGAGACGGGGGTGGGGGATTGGGGGGGGGGGGGGGGGGGTAACCTTTCAATCTCAATTTTCTTTTTTCTTTTTTTTTTTTCTTTTTTGCGAGGCAGCCCGTCGCACTGTGTATGTGCCCGTGAGGGTTATGTGGCAAGAAACACAGCGGGAAGAGATGGATATGTGAGAGTTTAAGATAAAAAAGGGAGGTAATTCGATCACGGAAAAAGAAATGAACGCACGCAGAAAGAGCTGAACACAAAAACCGCTCTGTCCTTTCAGGTTTCAGCAGCATCAAACAACTAGTCTGTAGCGGTCTTTACATGCACTGCTGCGGGCACAACTGAATCTGCGAAACGCACAAAAACAGAAACATAGCCACAAAAAGTGTTAAAGGTGAAAGGGGCATACAGGAGGGAAAAGAACGCACGCAAACAACAACACGAACAAATGTAGAAACGAGTACAAGAGAGAAAAGAATCCCAAAGTGTCCTGATGCAGGGCATGAGACCGTCAAGGAGGAAAGATTCCATTTCCCGTTCACTTGCACTCTGGCACCTGGCACCTTGACCTCTGGCACCTTGACCTCTGGCACCTGGCACCTTGACCTCTGGCACCTGGCACCTTGACCTATGGCACCTGGCACCTTGACCTCTGGCACCTGGCACCTTGTCCTCTGGCACCTGGCACCTTGACCTCTGGCACCTGGCACCTTGACCTCTGGCACCTGGCACCTTGACCTCTGGCACCTGGCACCTTGTCCTCTGGCACCTGGCACCTTGACCTCTTGCACCTGGCACCTTAACCTCTGGCACCTGGCACCTTGACCTCTGGCACCTGGCACCTTGTCCTCTGGCACCTGGCACCTTGACCTCTGGCACCTGGCACCTTGACCTCTGGCACCTGGCACCTTGACCTCTTGCACCTGGCACCTTGACCTCTGGCACCTGGCACCTTGTCCTCTGGCACCTTGACCTCTTGCACCTGGCATCTTGACCTCTGGCAAGGCTTAACTTATCTAAAGCATACAGGAAGCGCCAGCCTTGGTGTGTCTGCAGACAGCCAGCCACCCACACGCTGTACAGAAGACTAGGTACATACGACACGTGAGGGGGGGGGGGGGGGGGGGGGGGGGGGAGCAGTAGCTGTTTTGATAACAGAATCCAGAAAGACAGAGAGAGTAAGAGGGTCAAGGTGGTGGTGGTGTGGAGGCTGAGGGTGAGGAGAGGGTTCAGGTTAGTGTTATTTCATATCATCCACTGTGCATGACCATATTGGAAAGGTCACCACATATAGAACATTGGCAGTGGTTCTCGTCATAAAAAGCAACATGCACATCTAGATTCAAAACTTGCAGCAACAGTGGTTCAATATTGACGCCCTTAATACCGATAGATTGATATCGTGCTGAAGGACCCAACGATATGAATTTGTTCGGATTATCACACGCGCTTATGTTTAAAACATTGTGCAAAAGAAGGAACTCCGACTGAAAATGTCACCACCCCCCTCCACCCATCTCCAGCGTAACCACAGAGACAGAGAGAGACAGAGACAGAGAGAAAGGGAGGCAGGGAGGGAGACTGCAGTCAGACAGACAGAGAGACAAGC
>CM031602.1:3929279-3931779 GCA_018398815.1 Conus ventricosus
TTCCGAGTATGAAAAAAAAAAGGAAACAAATGCTCAGTAGCACACATGATACGCACAGAGGGGGACAGCCATGGAGTTGACAAGAAGAAAAAGAAGAAGAAGAAGAAGAAAGAGAAAGGGATGTGAAGAGAGCGGCATGGACTCTAACACAGCGAGGGAAGATTCCATTTCCCGCCTGTCTGACCTCAATGGCCTTGTCATCAGACACGGATTGGCTTTGACTTGTCATTGCAAACACATGCCTGCTGCCACTGTTTTTTTTTTCTCGTCTTCACTAGACTGTGTGTGTGTGTGTGTGTGTGTGTGTGTGTGTGTGTGTGTGTGTGTGTGTGTGTGTGTGTTCCGTTCCAAGCTGGAACTTTTGCTGGCAGCATGACTGAAAGCAGCTGCTACCTGTCAACCTCTTTCAGACTGAGATTCGACGCTTTGACTTGTCTTCATGCGTCACATGTCAAGTTTCTCTTAAGGCCATTATTAATTTAAAAAATAAACGAACGCAATAACAGAATCACAGAATAGGAAAAGAACCTCACTTTCATTCAGACGAGGAGAGAGAGAGAGAGAGAGAGAGAGAGAGAGAGAGAGAGAGAGAGAGTTTAAGCTTCAAATGGTTCATTGCATTTTGATTACTGAATGGATTGATTACACAGCATGTTATTTACTACTACTTAAGACATACGCTGCTGCTGGCTTCCTTTCATCAAGGGAGACAATGGAGTTTCGCCATGGTCAGTTCACACTGGAGTTGCAGCACCTGCCGTGGCTGTACGGGACCTTTTCGGGAGCAGATTTTGCTGCTGCTGCCGTCTGGTGGTAGTCTGTTGTGACACTTTCCGCTGGAGTCTGTGCCCTCTTCTTTCCTTCCACATGTTAATGGGAACATGACAATTATTGGGCAGAAGAGAGAGAGAGAGAGAGAGAGAGAGAGAGAGAGAGGAGAGAGAGAGAGAGAGAGAGAGAGACAGAGACAGAGACAGACAGACAGACAGAGAAATTCTTAACTTCCAGATATTAGTCATTGGTTCACATAAACAACATGTGTTTTCTCCCACTAGTAATTTGTTCAACCAACTATGATTTGGTCAATCGGTCAGGGCCTGTATCTCCCAG
Organism: Conus ventricosus; assembly: GCA_018398815.1. Lineage (NCBI taxonomy): Eukaryota > Metazoa > Mollusca > Gastropoda > Neogastropoda > Conidae > Conus > Conus ventricosus. Next base: position 3,930,390 of record CM031602.1, read on the forward strand.
GAGATCCAAGTCAAGGCTGTTCTGAACAATCCTTAACTGCCCTAAAGCATTAATATGACTGACAATCCTTGGGTTATTACATAACAGAGCTGCCTGTTGACCCCTCGTGACCTCCTTACATGGATCCCTCATTGGCTCCTCAAACACAGGCTTAAAGGTTTCCCCCTATATTTGATATTCTTTATATAATATTCTAGTTTTTCAGCAACTTACACAACCGGTTGCCTACTTGGGTAGAGCCAGCTGAAGAGATGTTCGCTAGCGTTCTGTCAGTCGCTTCCAGTGTCGTTCAGTCGAAATCAGTCACTCAGTAATCCACTCATTCTTTCGATTTTACCCAGGGGATGCATGTTATGTATATACTTGTTCTCCGACAAACGGCCAAAGCGATCTTCTTTTTTAAAAAATGGTGATAATGTTTTATGTGTGTATGCACGCTGCTGTGCGTCTACGTTGATAGTCTCATTTGAAGAATTTTTCGGGAAAGAGAGTCACAAACGATGTCAACTCCCGATTTTAAACAATACCCCCGTACTGAAATGATCTTGCGGAGATTCGAACCAGCTACATGACCATCATCACTAAGACTAATTGGGCTCTTTATTTAAAAAAATGTTATTTGGCGCAAGTTTCTTGTTTTGCCATTTCTATTCCAGGCTATGGCAAACTAGAATTCCGTCAAATTAGATGGCAAAATGAAGTTTTGACTACTTTATCTCTGTTTCTCTCTTTTGTCTCTGTCTCTGTCTGTCTGTCAGTCTGTCTGTCTGTCTGTCTGTCTGTCTCTCTCTCTCTCTCTCTCTCTCTCTCTCTCTCTCTCTCTCTCTCTCTCTCTCTCTCTCTCTCTCTCTCCCCTCGCTCTCTCTGTCTCTCTCCCCCCCCTCTCTCTCTCTCTCTTTGAATTAACACTTCACTTTCCTCGTTGCTCACACTCCCCTTCCTGCTTCTGCTTTCTTTCATCACTATTTGTTGATCTTACATGACAAACAAATCCTCTTTCCTGTAGACCCACTCCCTGTAGACCCACTCCCTGTCTGATCCACTCACAGCCATTTTGAACAAACATGGGCATTGTTATGCATGCACTGGGATAGGAACATACGCTAAAGCCACGCCATCTCACCTTCATGGCCATCTCACCTCAATGGCCATTCCATGTTCTCTCTTAAACAGGTTTAGCTAACTCAACACATCTTGGATTGTGAGTGTGCAAAACCTGAAGATCAGTTTGTAGTCTTTAGACAGGGCTTGACGATTCCCGTATTGCGTTTGTCTTTTTCAATCATCTATGTGCATTCAAGAACTTAAATCTCTCTCTCTCTCTCTCTCTCTCTCTCTCTCTCTCTCTCTCCTCTCTCTCTGGATCAAACTTTTGTTGACGGAATTGCAT
>CM031602.1:3936779-3941779 GCA_018398815.1 Conus ventricosus
CTGCATACCGCCCTAGAAAAGAAAATTCAAAACACAAAGGGCGGTGTTTAGGGTTTAAATGACAGAACCACAAGCCTGGGAACTTTCCCCAACAGCGATCTAACACGACGTTAAACAAAAGTTGTCAAAGGCAACTATTCACTTATGTCCATGCATTGCACTTGTTTTTCCTTTTCATAAAAAAAAACACAGAGCGAAGAGGCATAATTACGTTTTTTACACGTGTATGTGGGACATATAGTTACACGTAGACCAAAAAACGTGATCACCATTCCAGGGGAAAAGGCATTTGAAGAACTGAACCTTTTAAAAGTATGAATTTGTTTTTTTAAACCCAAAAAAGCAGCTCTTTAATAACAAAAGAAAAAAAAGACCCGGCTACCGAAATCTGCCAAGAGAAGATCCCGGTTATCTGCCCAAAAACCCACTCGGCCACTTTCCCCAAGGGTTAAAACTCCCAAACCGCAGTGGGTGTCTATGAAAATTGTATGGCTTTGGGGCCAAAATTTGAGACAGCAGCTCGCATGCCCCTGAAGGGAAAAAAGTATATAAAAATCACGACAGTAAATCAATACCTTGTTCGCACGTAGAGCCTTTCTTTACTCAAAGTTATCAGAAAACCTCTTGAAAAAAAAAAAACCCCTCCCCCCGCCCCCCCCCCCCCCCCCCCTCTCTCTCTCTCTCTCCTCTCTCCTCTCTCCCCTCTCTTCTTCTCCCCTCCTCTTTTGTATGTGTGTGTATGTGTGTGCCGTCCCTGTAATTTGCATGCGCGCGGTGCGCACATGCGTGTGGTATGTGTCTGTTGTGTGTGTGGTGTTGGTGTTTTGTGGTGTGTGTGTGTGTGTGGTGTGTGTGTGTGTGTGTGGTGATGTATTCATCTTGAGAGAGAGAGGAGAGAGAGAGAGGAGAGAGAGAGAGAGAGAGAGAGAGAGAGAGAGAGAGAGATGGAGAGTGAAGAGAGAGAACACATGTAGTCGTGCATGCACGTGTGTAATGAATGAATGAATATTTAGTTTGTCTGTTCACAAGCATAGTGATTTTAGACACCATGCAAAAGTTACCCCTCCCCCTTCAAAAATAAGAACAAGTGAAAATAAAACTTCAAAGTAATCTTCCAATAGGTGTGGATAGAATAACGTTTGCAATCAAAATAATGTCAATTTCTTCATCATTTAAAATAATAATAATAATAATGAATGCTTATATAGCGCCTATTCTCGGCTAGAGGCCAAGCTCTAAGCGCTTACAATCAACACTCGTTTACACAACGGGCTGCCCACCTGGGTAGTGCCGATGAAGAGCTGCCAGCTGGCGCTTCATTCAGTCGTTTCCCGAGTCATCCAGTCAGTATCGTTCACTCATTTTCCTTACTTCCTTCATTCTTTCCATTTCTCACGCAGGGTGCATGCTATGTGTAACGTGTCATCCATACCAACGGCCAAACTGGCCTACTCTTCCGAAAGTTGGTGATGGGATTTTACGTGTATGCAAGATGTTGTGCGTGCGTTCACACACGGAACCTCGGATTTATAGTCTCATTCGAAGGACTGTATGGGAAATGGAGTCAGAACCAATGTTAACTCCGAGGGAAAAATCCCCCTGTACCGAAACGCCCCGGCAGAGGTTCGAACCCGCAACCCCAGGATCACCAATGTCCCTTATGTTGTCATACTTCAGAAAAAAACCTCCATATTATTCATTCGGTATTTAGCAAGCAAAATTGGGCATTCTAATAGTAAGTGATGAATTGTTGGTTTAAGATTGCAAATACAATTAACTTTTGCGTACTTAGCTTTCACGAGTATTAGTCGTATTTTGTACAGTAAACTAATTATAGGTTACTATATGTCAAGACTTTAGATCTAGAAGCAGATGGACTAGAACACGTGGATTTTTCCAACAAGGAGTACATTTCATCTGTTGATAATGCCAGTTTCTCATTTGAAACTGTGTCAGAGTTATTGAAAGCTCCTCGTTTAGCAGCTCTATCAGCAACCTCATTCCAAAAGAGCCAGAATGAGATGGCACCCAGCAAAAGTCGTACCATACCTTTAAAAGCAACACGATGAATTAAATACTTAATTTCAAAGACAACATCGTTACGACCGTTGCAGCTATTTTGCTTGAGCGTTTGTAAAACTGATTTTGAATCAACACCAGTAAGATAAGGTAGATCACAAATGAATTCTAAAGCTTGCATTATTGCGTATAATTCAGACGTAAATACTGAAACACCTTTGCCTAAATAATATGACTTTTCTATTCTGAGCGAAGGAATAACAAAACCTGCACCACTGTCTGACGTTTCTAATACGGAGCCATCAGTGAAAATTTTTAGATGATTTGAATATTTTAAATCTAAATGAAGGCGAACGTCAGTAACTAATAAAATTCTCTTCTTCATTTTTGTTAACTGCTGTATTCTATATCAAACTTTGCCTTTCTTTGTTCCCATGGTGGCATCGTTGGTATAATAGGCATGACTGAATATTGTGAATATCTATTTTGCTTTTACTCATAACGTTCTTCAGTAAAATTCTTGATAGGCTGAAGAAGTGTTATGTTTTTTGCTCTCTTTGGGAATTCTGTTTCTGCATCTGTGTATTATTAACGACAGACAGACTTCGGATTATATATTTTGAAACTGCTAATTTTCGATGTTCTGTTAATGACAACATGTTGCTCTCTTTATATGTTCTATGAGTGTTAGAGTACATAGGGACACCAAGAGCTAGCTTGATAGCCCTACTATCTATGCTTTGTAACTTATTTAAAAGAGTATTTGAAGCACTGAAATACACCTCTTGCCATAAGAGAGTACTGATCGAAACTAAAGAAATTGCAAGGTGTAGTAATGTTTTGGTATTTTGGCTCCATGTCTGTTTATTTATGATTTTTAAAAAAAAATCTTTTTCTTGCTTTATAAATCAAATATTCAATATGAACTTTCCAATTTAATTTTGATGTTAAATGTACACCTAAAGACTTAACAGAATGCTTACAAACAAGAGGGTTTCCATCCAATACTAACTGAGGAAGAGTTTTAGGATTTTCACCATTATTAAAAAGCATAAGATAAGTCTTTTCATAAGACAACTTCAATCCATTTCTTTCATATATTGATTTAGATTATTGAGTCCTCTTTGGAATATAAGTCTTTTCATAAGACAACTTCAATCCATTTTCTTTCATATATTGATTTAGATTATTGAGTCCTCTTTGGTATATGTTCTGAACGTAATGAACAGTTCTTTTGTTTGTATGTTTTCTCAAAGATGTGTTGATCCAAATAGCTATATCGTCTGCATATTGCACAACATTTGTTGTTTTTGATAGACAGTTTGGTAGATCATGAATTAATATATTAAACAATAATGGAGCTAGTACAGATCCTTGTGGAATGCCAATGTCAATTCTTTTCGTTGAAGAGTAGACATTCCCAGTCTGACTTGTATTGACCTATCTGATAATAAATTACTAATGTAATGATAAGTTATACCTGTTATTCCATTTTTTTTTCAATTTATATAAAAGTCGTGCATGCCAAACACTATCATAAGCTTTTCGTACATCGAAGAATGTGGCAAGTGTACTTTTTCTTTTGGAGAATTGTTTCTTCATTTGAGTTGCAAGTTTAACTAAGCTGTCTGTTGTGCAACGTTCTTTCCTAAACCCAGCTTGACATGTAGGAATGATATTTTGTTTTTCACAGTGATAAAATAATTTTTTCTGTATAATTTTTTTAATAATTTACTGGCATGGGAAGTTAAAGCTATTGGTCGATAACTACTTACATTGATCTCGGTTTACCTTGTTTTGGAATAGGAATTGCAATTGACTGCTTCCAGATTTTAGGAAGAGCTTCATTTAACCAACATTTTTGGTTTAAAACGAAAATAACAATTATTTCCAATTAAATGGTAAATGAATCAGAAACTGATAAGAAATGCCATCCAAACAACAGAAGAGTTATTTGAAGAAAATGACTCAAGTGCTTCAATAAATTCATCACACTGAATTGGTGCATTGGGATAGTGTGTATTGTCAGGATTTAGGTCACATAGGAATCTCTACTTTCCTCTTTATTTCTGTAATGAACACTATCAGCATCCAAATTTGTGGATAAGCTGTTGCTAGTAAATGTGTCAAGAAACAGTTCAGCTTTTTCTTTAGACGTTAGAAATTGCTTATTCTCTATCTTTATGGGAAAGATTGGTAGCGTGAATCCGTTTTTTTCATTTCTTTCACCTTTGCCCAGACTTTATGTAGATCTTTTGATTCATGTACTTCAGTATTGCAAAAGTTAGTCCAGTAGTTTTTCTTGGCTCGGGCCACAACTTTATTGCTGTGAATTTTTGCTCTTTTCATATCTTGAAAAAGTTCTTCTATATTGTTATCTATATCATTAGAAGAATAACTGACCTGATCTTTCTTCTTGGCCATTTCCTTTTGTTTTGCTATAACAGCTTTTAACCACAGTTTAAAGGATTCTTTTTTATGTGCCACAGCCTCTTCACATTCTTTTGTCCACCATATGTTTCCACTATGTTTTGGGTTTGATGATCCTTTTAAAACTGGAATAGACTCAGTAGCAGCATTTAAAATTGCTTCTGTTAGGTTAGAATAAAAAGTGTCAATACAATCGTTTTCAAAGGATCCGATGTGATGTGTCATTAAGATATTTTGGAAAGACAACCAGTTAGCAAATTTATATTGAAACTTTGGTATTTTGTCTCTACACTCATTCTCGGTATATCTACAAACTTTTTCTTCCAAATTATTTCAATTGGAATGTGATCACTTCCTAAGCTATCCTCGCACACTGACCATGTACAATTAATTGCTAATTCTGGTGAAATGAGTGATAAATCGACCGAAGTTGCTCTGTGATTGGGTACATCTGGTATTCTAGTGACAGAACCATCGTTTGATAAGTATAGGTTTGCATCAGATATGTTTTCAATCAGACGGTTACTTGTAACTTTTGTGCAACCATTCTC
>CM031602.1:3946779-3950326 GCA_018398815.1 Conus ventricosus
CAAGCTGGGGCACAGAGGGGAGGAATCAGGCATCAAGCTGGGGCAAAGAGGGGAGCAATCAGGCATCAAGCTGGGGCAAAGAGGGGAGGAATCAGGCATCAAGCTGGGGCAAAGAGGGGAGGAATCAGGCATCAAGCTGGGGCACAGGGGGGAGGAATCAGGCATCAAGCTGGGGCACAGAGGGGAGGAATCAGGCATCAAGCTGGGGCAAAGAGGGGAGGAATCAGGCATCAAGCTGGGGCAAAGAGGGGATAAATCCGGCATCAAGCGGGGGCAAAAGAGGGGAGGATCAGGCATCAAGCTGGGGCAAAGAGGGGAGGAATCAGGCATCAAGCTGGGGCAAAGGGGGGAGGATCAGGCCTCAGCTGGGGCAAAGAGGGGAGGAATCAGGCATCAAGCTGGGGCACAGAGGGGAGGAATCAGGCATCAATTTGGGGCACAGAGGGGAGGAATCAGGCATTAAGCTGGGCACAGAGGGAGGAATCAGGCATCAAGCTGGGGCACAGAGGGGAGGAATCAGGCATCAAGCTGGGGCACAGAGGGGAGGAATACGGGGAGGTGTGACTGGAGGACTGCTCACCCACAGTATTTCTTCCGAAGAGCAGAACAATCCGGCGTAGGTCGTCAAAGGAATGGCTCGTCGGCTCTTTGTCGCCAATTTCGGTGTGTTCGGGCGCAATGTATTTGGAGCGTCTGCTTCTGAATGGGGTTCTGTCTGTCAGCCGGTGTGTGTGTGTGTGTGTGTGTGTGTGTGTGTGTGTGTGTGTGTGTGTGTGTGTGTGTGTGTGTGTGTGTGTGTGTGTGTGTGTGTGTTGTGAGATGCAGAGCACCATAGATGCAGATGCAGAGAAAGAATCAGCAAGGCAGGAATAGCGTTGCTGCAGTTTAAAAACGGCTGGAGCTCCAACAAGCAAGCGCCAAACAAATACCATTTAATCCCGGTGTGACGTCGGTGTAACTGTATGGATCAGAAACACTGAGAACAACGGAGAAAAAAAAAAACGATTTAAAGAGTGCAGACATTCATCAACATTTGCTCAGAAAACATCCCATGATTTGCAGGCCAGACACCATCAGCACCATCGACATGGTCGGAGAACACCACTAGCAGCTGAGGGTGAGAGCAAGAGAAGAACACGGGGGGTAGATTGGATATTCTCTCAGGAAACTCTCGTCAAACATCAGTAGAACATGGAGGTAGATTGGATATTCTCTCAGGAAACTCTCGTCAAACATCAGTAGAACAATGGAGGTAGATTGGATATTCTCTCAGGAAACTCTCGTCAAACATCAGAAGAACATGGAGGTAGATTGGATATTCTCTCAGGAAACTCTCGTCAAACATCAGTAGAACATGGAGGTAGATTGGATATTCTCTCAGGACACTCTCGTCAAACATCAGAAGAACATGGAGGTAGATTGGATATTCTCTCAGGAAACTCACGTCAAATATCAGAAGAACATGGAGGTAGATTGGATATTCTCTCCAGGAAACTCTCGTCAAATATCAGAAGAACATGGAGGTAGATTGGATACGCTCTCATGAAACTCTCGTCAAACATCAGCAGACACGCCTCAAAGCGGAACCAACAGGGCATGTGGAAGCAAACCCAAGTAAAAAAAGTACCTGGCGTCCGGACCTTGAAGCAGGCATCAAACAGAGTACAGCTGGAGGCAACTGGAGGGGAAGGACAAGGACAGAGGGCTGTGGTGGAATGTGAGAGGAAGGCCAAGGGCAGAGAGCTGTGGTGGAATGTGAGAGGATGCCAAGGACAGAGGGCTGTGGTGGAGGAAGGACAAGGACAGAGGGCTGTGGTGGAGGAAGGCCAAGGACAGAGGGCTGTGGTGGAATGTGAGGGGAAGGCTAAGGACAGAGAGCTGTGGTGGAATGTCAGAGGAAGGCCAAGGACAGAGGGCTGTGGTGGAATGTGAGAGGAAGGCCAAGGACAGAGGGCTGTGGTGGAGGAAGGCCAAGGACAGAGGGCTGTGGTGGAGGAAGGCCAAGGACAGAGGGCTGTGGTGGAATGTCAGAGGAAGGCCAAAGGACAGAGGGCTGTGGTGGAATGTGAGAGGAAGGCAAGGACAGAGGGCTGTGGTGGAGGAAGGCCAAGGACAGAGGGCTGTGGTGGAATGTGAGAGGAAGGCCAAGGACAGAGGGCTGTGGTGGAGGAAGGCCAAGGACAGAGGGCTGTGGTGGAATGTGAGAGGAAGGCCAAGGACAGAGGGCTGTGGTGGAATGTGAGAGGAAGGCCAAGGACAGAGGGCTGTGGTGGAATGTGAGGGGAAGGCCAAGGACAGAGGGCTGTGGTGGAAGAAGGCCAAGGACAGAGGGCTGTGATGGAAAGTGAGAGGAAGGCCAAGGACAGAGGGCTGTGGTGGAATGTGAGAGGAAGGCCAAGGACAGAGGGCTGTGGTGGAATGTGAGAGGAAGGCCAGGGACAGAGGGCTGTGGTGGAGGAAGGCCAGGGACAGAGGGCTGTGGTGGAATGTGAGAGAAAGGCCAAGGACAGAGGGCTGTGGTGGAATGTGAGAGGAAGGCCAAGGACACAGGGCTGTGGTGGAGGAAGGCCAAGGACAGAGGGCTGTGGTGGAATGTGAGAGGAAGGCCAAGGACAGAGGGCTGTGGTGCAATGTGAGAGAAGGCCAAGGACAGAGGGCTGTGGTGGAATGTGAGGGGAAGGCCAAGGACAGAGGGCTGTGGTGGAGGAAGGCCAAGGACAGAGGGCTGTGGTGGAATGTGAGAGGAAGGCCAAGGACAGAGGGCTGTGGTGGAATGTGAGGGGAAGGCCAAGGACAGAGGCGTGGTGGAGGAAGGCCAAGGACAGAGGGCTGTGGTGGAATGTGAGAGGAAGGCCAAGGACAGAGGGCTGTGGTGGAGGAAGGCCAAGGACAGAGGGCTGTGGTGGAATGTGAGAGGAAGGCCAAGGACAGAGGGCTGTGGTGGAGGAAGGCCAAGGACAGAGGGCTGTGGTGGAATGTAAGAGGAAGGCCAAGGACAGATGGCTGTGGTTGAATGTGAGGGGAAGGCCAAGGACAGAGGGCTGTGGTGGAATGTGAGGGAAGGCCAAGGACAGAGGGCTGTGGTGGAATGTGAGAGGAAGTCCAAGGACAGAGGGCTGTGGTGGAGGAAGGCCAAGGACAGAGGGCAGTGGTGGAATGTGAGAGGAAGGCCAAGGACAGAGGGCTGTGGTAGAATGTGAGGGGAAAGACAAGGACAGAGGGTTGTGGTGGAATGTGAGAGAAGGCCAAGGACAGAGGGCTGTGGTGGGAAGGCCAAGGACAGAGGGCTGTGGTGGGAAGGCCAAGGACAGAGGGCTGTGGTGGAATGTGAGAGGAAGGACAAGGACAGAGGGCTGTGGTGGAATGTGAGAGGAAGGCCAAGGACAGAGGCTGTGGTGGAGGAAGGCCAAGGACAGAGGGCTGTGGTGGAGGAAGCCAAGGACAGAGGGCTGTTGTGGAGGAAGGCCAAGGACAGAGGGCTGTGGTGGAATGTGAGAGAAAGGCCAAGGACAGAGGGCTGTGGTGGAGGAAGGCCAAGGACAGAGGG
>CM031602.1:3960426-3967926 GCA_018398815.1 Conus ventricosus
TCCTAGTACCTTTTGTTTCCTTGACCGCCGCATGAAGTGGGTTTTGGGCATTTTCAAGTGCTCTGAAATATGCCTTCACCAGTTCTAGCTTGTGTCTTGTCTGCATTGAAGCCAGGTCGAGAAACTCGCGTAAGTTGAAAAACGTACCCGTTCTGCATTGAAAAGCTTGCAAAAATAAAAAACAGACTTTGATTTCAAGAACGTTCTTGGAAAAAACTTTTTCCGAAGGTCACTGAATTTTGGACACTTCGTTCTGAAATGAAACTCGTCGCCAATGATATACATGTCACAGTGATAACGGCAGTTCTTCTCCAATACTATAATGTCTTCCAGCTTCCATAGTTGAATTATGACAGTTACCCTTGTACTTGAATAAAGCACACTTATTCGCCAACATACAAATATGAATGTTCTATTCCTGTACGTTGTTCAAAATAAGATACTTACAAATATTATACAAATGCAAACACATAGTCGCAAACACAAACATGCATTCACATTTTCAAAGAAAGACAAAAGAAAAAGAAAGTCAGAAATAAAGTAATGGAAGTGATTTAAAGTTGATCTCACCCTCTTTTCTTGTAAAACGTGGATCGTACTGGTTGTTGAGCTGGAGTATTTTTTTGTAGGAGAATAATTTCATGTAGAGTTTGCCTGTTCCTTCAGGAATATCTTCTGGGAGTCTGGGTTCATTAACTGGACCTGGCGTAGGGCAAATTTCAGGACATAAGAACAGAAAATATGCCAATGTTTGAATGGGAAAAAAAAGACAGTGTTGATGTTTTACATGACAATTATTTTGCTTAGTTTTAGTGCTTTATACAAAGACCAGCAAATTTTGAGCTCTGCGGAAAGTTGACGATATTTGTAAACACGATCTGAATACTGAAGATTGCTTACTAATGTTTTTGAAAACTGGACAGGACAGAAGAAAATAAAGGTCATTTTCTGGTCATTATTTGCACGATAGACAAACCATTCTGTTGCCATTAGTTGATGTGTGTCATTAATGATGGACTGCTATTTCGTATCTTCATAATCGCATGTGCCTCCCCCAGGGCAGAGACCATCAACCGCATTCCACCAGAGCCCTCTGTTCTGGACCTTCCATTCCAGCTGTCCCAAGGTATATTCTGTTTGTTTGGTGTCTGCTTCAAGGTCCGGGCACCAAGTGGTTCTTGGTCGGCCTTGCTTCCGCTTGGCCTGGTGATTCCACCTTCAGACAGTGTGTACGATATACTTCCATTGTCTGTTCTTGTTCTCATCGTCAGTCTGGTGATTCCACTTCCAGACAGTGTGTACGATATACTTCCATTGTCTGTTCTTGTTCTCATCGTCAGTCTGGTGATTCCACTTCCAGACAGTGTGTACGATATACTTCCATGTTATTATTATTATATTGGGTATTTATATAGCGCCTATCCTCGGTCACAGACCAAGCTCTAAGCGCTTTACAATAAACACATTACCACACACACTCACTCAACGGGCTGCCTACCCAGGTAGAGCCGGCCGAAGAGCAGCCTACTGGCGCTCATTCAGTCGTTTCCCGTACCATTCAAGTATCAGTCACTCATTTTCATTTATCTCATTTATTCCTCCAGTTTCTCACATAGGATGCATTCGATGTTTTATACATGTCCTCCATTTCCACCGGAACACGATGGCACACGATAACAGCAAGTGACAATTTTTGTGGCTTGGTAAGAAATACCAGGCGGCTATCTTCAATTTACATCAATTTTGCTAGGGCAGCGGGGAACCCCCCTGCTCTTTTCGATTTTCAACTGCCGTGGGTTCTTTAACGTGTGCAGGGGGCCAGGAAGGCACACGGGTCCGACTCGCGTATAGTCCCCATCCGATGGACTTGACGTTCAGTTCGATTTGTCGTTCAAACTGTTCTGTTCTTGTTCTCATCGTCAACCCGGCGATTCCACTTCCAGACAGTGTGCGCGATGTACTTCCATTGTCTGTTCTTGTTCTCATCGTTAGTCTGATGGTTCCACTTCCAGACAGTGTGTACGATATACTTTCATGTTCTGTTCTTGTTCTCATCGTCAGCTAGTTGAGTTCTCTGGTGGACGACGTTTCTGACCTGGAGATCCGGGTAACTTTTCCTGAGGGAACTGTTGATGAATATTATGCATTCGCTAAATAGTTATCTTCATCGTTCCCAATTTTGGGTGGGTTTTAAGAAGATGTATTTTAAAGAGTTGTGGGAACGAATGATTTGTGAGTTGATTTTAACGTGGTGACAGCCCTGATATGGCCCACTGCGGTCGGCTGGCTATAAGCGACACTTCCTTACCACACCTTAATGCCTCTGATCCTTGTAGCAATACTGATTTCACGCGGGAATTAAACAGTATTTGTGTAGGGCTTTCTCTCTGTCTTTGTCTCTGTCTGTCTCTCCCCCCCCCCCTCTCTCTCCCCTTTTCGTCAGTCAAGCAATCAATCAAATAATCAATGAGTCACTCGATCTGTCTATCAATCTCTCTCTCTGTGTCTCTCTCTGTCTGTCTGTCTAGTATGTCTGTCTGTCTGTCTGTCAGTCTCTTTCTCTCTCTCTCTCTCTCTCTCTCTCTCTCTCTCTCTCTCTCTCTCTCTCTCTCTCTCTCTCTCTCTCTCTCTCTCTGTCTCAAGCTAGCTGGCCGGCTATCGATTTGTATGTTTTCTAGATATATGAATTTCTTAGTGCTAGACCAGACACACGTCAACCCCTTTACTCAATTTTAAGACTCTTCCAACATGTCCAAAGTCAGGACACTCATAGTTGATCTTCATGTCTTGTACGAGGGCAGGAAGGTAACACGATTACGATTTTCATCAGAGTCAGATCAAGCCAGTTTCATCATTCCATTTTCAGCAATAACACCTCAAGGTAGGTAGGGAAGGGATGGAGGTGCAGATGGGGTGACAGGAGAATTGAGCAGTCAAATAATTTCATGAAACGAATGAAAGAGACGGGTGGCTGTTGTTAGCACAGATGGCTGGTTGGATCTTCATCGTCCAGTGATTGAGTGGCGTGGGATCCTAGACTCTCTCTCTCTCTCTCTCTCTCTCTCTCTCTCTTCTCTCCCCTCTCTCTCTCTCTCTCTTCTCTCTCTCTCTCTCTCTTCTCGTAAATAAAGAATGTTGTCTGCCCACTGTCTGTCTGTCTATGTCTGTCTCTGTCTGTCTCTGTCTGTCTGTCTGTCTCTCACTTTTTCTTCATAAGCTTACCGCTCCTGAGATTAGTTTTTCTCTCTCTCTCTCTCTCTCTCTCTCTCTCTCTCTCTCTCTCCTCTCTCTCTCTCTCTCTCTCTCTCCTCTCTCTCTCTCTCTCTCTCTCTCTCTCTAGCCCAGTGTCCTCTGACATCCCAACGTATCTTTGTCTCTTTCCCACTTACAATTCTATTTTCTCGTTTTCTGCTTTTCAATGAAGCTGCCAGTTTTCTGATGTCACTTTGAGTTGTCAAGCGTTAGATGTTTATGGCGAGGAGGGCTGTTGGGGAGAGGGGGCAGGACTATAAGGGAGAAAAGATGATGGGAGTTCGGTTTTGTGCCCTCTGGTCATCCCCTCAGAAACTGCGTGTGAAGGTGTGTAATGGATGACTGTTGTGAAACGAAATGTCTCAATGAAATTCAACTCTGTCTTTCTATTGGAGTGTGTGTGTGTGTGTGTGTGTGTGTGTGTGTGTGTGTGTGTGTGTGTGTGTGTGTGTGTGTGTGTGTGTATGTGTGTGTGTGTGTGTGTGTGTGTGTGTGTGTGTGTTTGTATGTGTGTGTGTGTGTGTGTGTGTGTGTGTGTGTGTGTGTGTGTGTGTGTGTGTTTGTATGTGTGTGAGTGTATGTATGTATGTATGCATGTATAGTGTTTTGCGTGCGTGCGTGCGTGCGTCGTGCGTATGCGTGTGTGTGTGTGTGTGTGTGTGTGTGTGTGTGTGTGTGTGTGTGTGTGTGTGTGTGTGTGTGTGTGTGTGTGTACAAGTATGCTCATTGAAGTATAAGTGTGCATGTGTGACTACGTTTGTGTATTGTATGTACGTGTGTGAGTGTGTGTGTGTGTGTGGTGTGTGTGTGTGTGTGTGTGTGTGTGTGTGTGTGTGTGTGCACGCGCACGCGCACGCATGTGCGTGCATGTATGTACGTTTCTTTGTGTGTGTGTGTGTGTGTGTGTGTGTGTGTGTGTGTGTGTGTGTGTGTGTGTGTGTGTGTGAGATGCGCGCGCGCGCACGTGTGTGTGTGTGTGTGTGTGTGTGTGTGTGTGTGTGTGCGCGCAAGTGTGTGTGTGTGTGTGTGTGTGTGTGTGTGTGTGTGTGTGTGTGTGTGTGTGTGAGAGAGAGAGAGAGAGAGAGAGAGAGAGAGAGAGAGAGAGAGAGAGAGAGAGAGAGAGAGGGAGGGAAGGGGCTATCGACTTTCAGGCACACGAAAAATTCTGAGAAAAATTTATGTATACCAGGCTATAGATACTTGGCAGATTATGAAGACCTTGGAGCATCAACTGGTGCATGTGTGGCCCGCCACACTGCAGGGAACATTGATCTTTCACTGTATGAAATGTATTCTACTGCAGACTAGGCTCACATCTGATACTGTTTCCATGCTAGATGACTTTCACTGTATGAAATGTATTCTACTGCAGACTAGGCTCACATCTGATACTGTTTCCATGCTAGATGACGTTCACTGTATGAAATGTATTCTACTGCAGACTAGGCTCACATCTGATACTGTTTCCATGCTAGATGACTTTCACTGTATGAAATGTATTCTACTGCAGACTAGGCTCACATCTGATACTGTTTCCATGGTAGATGACTTTCACTGTATGAAATGTATTCTACTGCAGACTAGGCTCACATCTGATACTGTTTCCATGCTAGATGACTTTTATTTTTATCTACTGAAATCCTATATCCAATCGAATGCAGATCATTCTAGCTAGAGCATAAATGCTGTTATTTCAACTATAGTTCATATCTATTTCAGAATTTGAATAATTAACACAGAATCCCCCAAAGTTGCATTTACAACCTGAAAGGTTTAACCCAAAAGCACAAATGAAAATACCAGCCGCCTAAAGTATTTTGTAACGGTTAAGAGCTTTGAATCAGCAGGCTGTTTGCCACTACCTTGGCATCAGTAGTTATATGTGCGTGCTCCATATTACATCATTCTTAAACCAGCGAAATGAAGTTCAACTTTAGCAATGGTATATGTTGTGGTAGTATTACAATCATCATCCTAGATATTATCATCAATATTTTTCATAATTTAGTTATTAAGAGGTCTATAGAAATGAACCCAAACAATGCGCTCATTTGACATAATATCTCATGTCTTATTGTGTTTGCGACATAAGAGAAAGAACACATGGTCACAAGCAGTCAAATTCGATCCACTCATATCCACGTAGGTGATGTCGTAAGGGGCCACGCTGTGACAGCTGCGTTGAAAGAGATGACAACTGGACCAGAACATGCCATGTCCAAACACCTTCTCCTCAGGTGGCCAGACATGTCATCGGCAGCTCCGGGTCCCTGCAGGAATGAACGTTTTAATGGTTGGCAGAGGCTGGCGGCAAGACATCAGCCAAACTTGGCCCAGGCTCAGCCGACAGGGAAATCTCGTTTGCCTGCAGACTTCTATCAGACGAGAGCGTCGTCGCCACAACGATCCAGCAAAGAGAGAAGTCAGCCAAGCGGAAGATATTGTATTCGCATGCACTGCAGCCAAGCTGGTGCCTCTCAGGAAACCATATCGAGTTATCTCCCCCGACCACATTCATCAAAGCAAAGGGGGTCGCACCTCTTTTCATTCGCCTCCTTGTCTTTGTCCGGAATCAATCCACTTAGCGTGCCAATGGCGGCCCACTGAGAACTATTGAAAGGGGTGTGATGTCAGCGGTGAGCGTGACAATTGGACAGACAAACGTCTGGCTAGTCCGCCGTCTCCGTTGTCCACCTCTATGAGCGTCAAGCTTTGTTCCTGTTCTGAGCGTCAATGAGAACAAGGTTGTTTACCAGGAGACTTGTTGCTGCTCGCCGTCGCCAGGATGTGTATGGACAGTGATCATCAGAGGGTTTGAATTACGCACTTTAGCAACAGCAACATCTGCGGGAGTTGACTAGTTGCCATGATTTTACATTACTTGGTGTAAACGTGATATTAATACTGTACTAACAAACAAATCAATTTTTTTTGTTTTGCTTAAAATGACGTCATCAAAAATGTAGACCAGACACACAGAGAGAGAGAGAGAGAGAGAGAGAGAGAGAGAGAGAACCGTTAAAGTTCTTGAATGCACTCAGATTATAAACGATCTTTTATCTTATGTTCTCTTTGAGAAGAGCAAACACCACACAGGAAATGTCAAGCCCTGTCTGAAAACTGCTCAGCTGACCTTCAGTGTTGGCACACTCCCAGTCCCCGATGTGTTGAATGAACTAAACCGATTCAAGAAAGAACATGGAAGCCATCAAGGTGAAAAGGTGTGGCTTTGGCTTTTGTTTATAGCCCAGTGTTTCTATGAAATCTCGGTGTTTGTACGAGACGGCTGTAAACGGGTTGTCGGGAAAGAGGATATGTTTAATATCTTGTCTTTGTTTCAGTGGAAAAGATAACCAGCAAACTGTAGTGACAGAAACAGCGAGAGGGAAGGCGAGTGTGGGCAAAGAGGAAAGTGAAGTACTGATTAAAAAAAAAAAAAAAAAAAAGAGAGAGAGAGAGAGAGAGAGAGAGAGAGAGAGAGAGAGAGAGAGAGAGAGAGAGGCGCACACACACACACACACACACACACACACACACACACACACACACACACACACACACACACACACACACTCACACACACACACACACACACACACACACACACACACACACACACACACACACACACACACACACACGGATACAATGATACAAAGGCGAGCAGACACCTTTTTTGCATAGATGCACAGCTGAAATGACATTTACATAAGAAAAGTTTTAACTACACAACCAGATCAAATTAAAGCTGTCAAAACCTCATTTTTGCCACCTAAGTAGACAGAGGTCAAGTTTGCCAAAGCAAAACAGAAACATTAGAGGACATCATAGTAAAGCAGACTCAATGGTGTGTTCATTTAGAACCTTGTCTAGAGTAGAGATTGGCTAAGGGGAAAACCGATCCAATATAACGGTTTTCGAAGAACGATGTTGGTCATAATGGTGATTCTAAAGTTGTTGGTTGGAATGTCTGCAAGGTCATTTCAATACAAGGGGGGATTTTTGTTCGGAGTGAACATCGTGTATGACTTCATTTCCAGAAAAAGTCCGTTAAAAGAGACTATAAAATGAAGTTCCGTGTATACGCAAACGCACACACAACGGCTTGCACACACCGAAACTACCATCACCAACGTTTGGAAAATAAGGCCACTTGGGTCGTATGTATAGATTTTGCGTATATACATAATGTGAATTCTCTGCGAAGAAAATGAAAGAATGGAGTGGATAACTGAGCGACTGGTTTTC
>CM031602.1:3972926-3978592 GCA_018398815.1 Conus ventricosus
AGGTGCCAGAGGTAGGTCGGCACTGCACACATGCTTCAGACAGCAAGGCCACACCCAAGCCTTGCCCTGTAACAAGGTGCCAGAGGTAGGTCAGCACTGCCCACCCACATGTTTCAGACAGCAAGGCCAAGCCCAAGCCTTGCCCTGTAACAAGGTGCCAGAGGTAGGTCGGCACTGCACACATGCTTCAGACAGCAAGGCCACACCCAAGCCTTGCCCTGTAACAAGGTGCCAGAGGTAGGTCAGCACTGCCCACCCACATGCTTCAGACAGCAAGGCCAAGCCAAAGCCTTGCCCTGTAACAAGGTGCCAGAGGTAGGTCGGCACTATACACATGCTTCAGACAGCAAGGCCAAGCCCAAGCCTTGCCCTGTAACAAGGTGCCAGAGGTAGGACGGCACTGTCCACCCACATGCTTCAGACAGCAAGGCCAAGCCTTGCCCTGTAACAAGGTGCCAGAGGTAGGTCGGCACTGCACACATGCTTCAGACAGCAAGGCCAAGCCCGAGCCTTGCCCTGTAACAAGGTGCCAGAGGTAGGACGGCACTGTCCACCCACATGCTTCAGACAGCAAGGCCAAGCCCAAGCCATGCCCTGTAACAAGTGCCAGAGGTAGGTCGGCACTGTACACATGCTTCAGACAGCAAGGCCAAGCCTTGCCCTGTAACAAGGTGCCAGAGGTAGGTCGGCACTGCACACATGCTTCAGACAGCAAGGCCAAGCCCAAGCCTTGCCCTGTAATAAGGTGCCAGAGGTAGGTCGGCACTGCACACATGCTTCAGACAGCAAGGCCACACCCAAGCCTTGCCCTGTAACAAGGTGCCAGAGGTAGGTCGGCACTGCACACATGCTTCAGACAGTAAGGCCACACCCAAGCCTTGCCCTGTAACAAGGTGCCAGAGGTAGGTCGGCACTGTCCACCCACATGCTTCAGACAGCAAGGCCAAGCTTTGCCCTGTAACAAGGTGCCAGAGGTAGTCGGCACTGCACACATGCTTCAGACAGCAAGCCCAAGCCCAAGCCATGCCCTGTAACAAGGTGCCAGAGGTAGGTCGGCACTGCCCACCCACATGCTTCAGACAGCAAGGCCGAGCCCAAGCCTTGCCCTGTAACAAGGTGCCAGAGGTCTAGCGAGCAGGAAATGGAATCTTTCCTCATTTAGGGTCTTGTGTCCTGCATCAAGGCACTTCAGGGGTTTTTTTTTCCTCGCTTACTTTTTCCTACAATTTTGTCGTCGCTGTTTCGGTGTTTTGTTTCACCTCGTGTATGTTATTTTCGTCTTTTATATCTTTATGTTCATGTTTTTTGTTTGATTTGTTTCTGGAATTCATCGTAGCCTGCAGTGGTGCATACACAGGGTAGTTGTTGTCATGCTTCCAAAACCTGAAAAGACGGAACAGTTTTTGTGCTTTGTTTTTTCGCGTGTGAATTCATTTCTTTTACGTGTTTGAATTACCTTCTATGTTTTTTTTTCTTTCTCCAGTAACCTTCAATATCCATCTCTTTACATTGTGTTTCTTACCACGTCACCCTCATGGGTACATAGATAGCGCGACAGGTTGCCTTGCCTCCCCCCCCCCCCCCCCCCCAAAAAAAAAAAAAAGGAATTAAAAATTCAGCTCCTTCCTTCTCCTCCCTCTATCCCTTCTTGCTCATTCGCTCTCTTGCACGCTTAATCATCTTCCATCCTCATCACCCCCACTCCCCAAACGTCTCTGTGACAAAAAAAAATCGTTACATAAGGACTGTGTTAAAAAGGACTGAGAGAGAGAGCAGGAATAATAAAGTAAGCAAAAAAGACGAGATTAAGAAAGAGAGGAGGAGCGGGAGAGTGAGCGAGCAAGAGAGAGAGAGAGAGAGAGAGAGAGAGAGAGAGAGAGAGAGAGAGAGAGAGAGAGAGAGAGAGAGAGAGAGAGAGAACTCCCTGTATCAGGTAGTTAATTTTTGCTTTCTTTGATTTTTTATGGGAGATAGAGAGAGAGAAAGATAGATAGATAGATAGATAGATAGATAGATAGATCGATCGATCGATAGAGCGAGAGAGAGAGAGAGAGAGAGAGAGAGAGAGAGAGAGAGAGAGAGAGAGAGAGAGAGAGAGAGAGAGAGAGATAGGGGGGGAGAGAATGGGAAGGAGAGAGAGGGAGAACTCTCTGCATTAGGTCATCCATTTTTACTTTATTCATTGTTTTTTATGACGCAGAGAGAGAGAGAGAGAGAGAGAGAGAGAGAGAGAGAGAGAGAGAGAGAGAGAGAGAGAGAGAGAGAGAGAGAGAGAGAGAGAGAGAGCGAGCATGTACACCAGGTCAGCCATTTCTTGTTTTTCTTTTATGTTTTCAACTTTCCACTCGCCATTCTTATCGTTGTTAGCATTTGAAGAACGCATTGCTGCCATACCAAAACGCATTGCTGCCATATTAAAACGCATTGCTGCCACATTGTCATATGTTTGTGCCTTTTATCTGGTGCTCTAATGACACGACTATTATTGCCTTGCATCAAGTCCCACATGCAGTCGCTTGACTTTTGCATCACCTCAGACCCATCCGGTGGGTGATTAGACTTTTCACCCACCACCGCTAAGCAGAAGTAGACTTAAAGTGTTCCTCAGAACCCGCTTGGACGTTAGCGCCAGGTAACACAGACTGTGCACGACATCTCCAGATCACGAGCACGTCGTCTTTCTTCGTCAAAACGACTAAAAGTAAGCATCAGTAATATGTTCGGGAATGTATCTTACTGTACAATTGAAATACAATGTATTTCAAGATCACAGTACTAGCCATATTGTGTATATCATTGTAGTTTTTAAAAAAAGTCACCAATAACGGGACTGAGATGGAGAGTAAGACCGTGACATCATTTTCGAAGACTATAGCCCCTTAAATGGACGCATATTGGTGGGGTGGGAATTTCTGTATGCAAGACAAAAGAAATGTAAACACATTGCATTAATTGTTAGTCGATCTAGTAACACATAGAATCGACCGTCTGAATGCTTCGTTCAAATACAATTCAAATCGTGTAACAAACCCCTCATTTCTTAATGGTATATGTATAACAAGCTTCAGCAAACAAAATTGTCTGGAATTTTAATAAGGACGAACTTCTTCTCTGATATCACTAAGTCCTGGGCAAACAATTACAAACGAAAGTTTCTCATTTCTAGATTGGACTCTAAATGGGCAAGTCAGATTAAGGGTACTTGACTGTTTACAGCGAAAACGTTAGGCAGATATATCCGAGACATTGAATCGAAACGTTGCGTTCACATATTTTCAGTGCCTATTGATATGCATCGATATAGGTTAGCATGACATGTAATCCATTAATCATTCGACTCAAAGCAAATTTATCACTGTTTTGCAGGAGAGAGAAAAGAGAGAGAGAGAGAGAGAGAGAGAGAGAGAGAGAGAGAGAGAGAGAGAGAGAATTATGGACATTGTATAAGTAGTAATAAATCTCTAGGAAACGAGGCGGAAAAGACAAAACAGAGAGAGAGAGAGAGAGGAGAGAGAGAGAGAGAGAGAGAGAGAGAGAGAGAGAGAGAGAGAGAATGACAATGACATGTTTTTTTTATTGTCCATTCAGCAATTAAGCCCTTTAGACAAGGGGGCATGTTTGAACATAAACTCAGTAAAATCAATCGCTCAACTCACTCCTCCATTCTCCTGCCCGCCACCCCTCGCCCACAACTCATTCCGACAGCTTCCTCCCTCCCTCCCTCCCTCGCACCTCCCCCACCTCACCTCAAACCCCCACCGCCCCACACCTACCTCATTTACACACATGGGCACATACAGGCACCCCCCCCCCCCCCCCCACCGCCCCACACCTACCTCATTTAGACACATGGGCACATACAGGCACACGACAGCTGATCACCTTGGCATACATTTCAATGATCAGATAGATCACTAGTTGTTTCTTTCAATTGCCTTCTTTCTAAAGTTCATTGATATGAACTTTGCTCTATCTACTATATCGTTTTCATTGTTGCTCGACAAAACATGAACTTTGCTCTATCTACTATATCGTTTTCATTGTTGCTCGACAAAACATTTGTAATACGATACTTTTCACTAATATTTGAAGCTGAGTCAAGTACGTGACGTTGCTTTCGGCGATACTTTTCACTAATATTAGAAGCTGAGTCAAGTACGTGACGTTGCTTTCGGCGATACTTTTCACTAATATTTGAAGCTGAGTCAAGTACGTGACGTTGCTTTCGGATATCTTTGTAAGCGGTGCAGTAGAATAAGAAAATGAACTTTATTTTCGTTTTTTTTTTCACACGACGGACAGATATCAACAGCCTGTCCTTCATCAAGAAACCATCGCTCGCAGTTATTAAGCCCACTAACTCTTAGTCGAAATCTTATAAAGTTATCTCTGTTCCATTTATTTGTAATTAAAGACAAGTATCTACCTGGTTGGAAAATGTTCTTAAACGAATAATGCCATGCATACATGTCGTTGTTTTCTAATGCTGAATGCCAGTTTTGCATATTACTCGAAATAAGCCTGTCTTTAAGTTCGGCAAGAAAATTATATTCACTTCCAGCTCCCTAAACATCCACACTATATTAAATCCATTTTCACATAAAACGTTCTGCACACGTTACCCAATTGCTATGACAAGATTCATGCTGAATAAGAAGCACCTCATATGCTGTCTGCATAGTCGTGACATGGGTAATTTAAGGAGCTTTAGCCAGAATCTAATGCATTTAATAGTTGTTTTTATACTAATAGGATATTTACCGGTTTCTCCATACACCGGTTTGTTTTAGCCGTGCAGGGTAGGTTCAAATGTTTTATAAAGAAGACCCCAAACTTCTGCTGCTTATTAGGTCAAATTGGTTCAATCTGTGTATCAATAGTATCAGAAGTAACTTTAAAACTGCTGTATTTAAACTTCTTAGTGACTTTAATATCTCAATGACCCCCCCCCCCCCCCCCTTTTCTCTTTCCTGCAAGCCTCAGACAAAGCAGCAGTGATACTCAATTTTGTTGTAAGATATATTCCAAGATATTTATATGAATTTGTTGTTTTGGCCTTCATCATTTCCATAGAACAGTCTTTCTCGGGCAGATATATGCCAGAGCGAGAGAGAGAGAGACAAGACAAAATTCTTTATTTACGAGGATAATAGATAAGCACTAACGTGCTTTTTTACATCCAGTCCTCGCCCTGAGTAGGGACTACAACATGCAGTGAAATCAATTAATGTAAGAAATCAAAGAAGCAAGCAAAGCGGTCATGTAATCATAGAGGAACATCAAATGAAAATAGAAGATAAATGAAAACAAAACAAAAAATAAGAATAATAATAAACAAAACAAGAACAATAAATAATAATAACAAAAAAAATAAAATAAAATAAAAGTGAGAATAATAATAATGAAGAGGAAGGAGAGAGCGGCTGGGGAAACATATGTAAGTGTACTACAACGTACAAGATTGGCATGTATGAAAACAGACAGTGAAGTGAATATGACAAAGTGCGTACATATTTTTGAACACACAAATACACGCACGTTTGCACGCATAGAGAGAGAGAGAGAGAGAGAAGAGAGAGAGAGAGAGAGAGAGAGAGAGAGAGAGAGAGAGAGAGAGAGAGAGAGAGAGAGCAAGGCACCACATGCATTCATTTTCGCAACGATGA
>CM031602.1:3979592-3990693 GCA_018398815.1 Conus ventricosus
TTTACACTCAAAATACGGTGGTGATCATATTTAATCAATTTGAGTGATTCTCTGATTTTGATTTATTTTTCCTTTCGTCCTTGTTTGTGAATGTAAATGCGCCGGTTGTGTGTGTGTGTATGTGTGTGTGTGTGTGTGTGGTGTGTGTGTGTGTGTGTGTTGTTGTGGTGTGTGTGTGATGTGTGTTTGCGACTATGTATTTGCAATTGTATGATATTTGCAAGTGTCTTATTTTGAACGATATATTTTGGTTCATGGGCGCATATTGGTGAATGCATGTGCCTTTATTCAAGTGTAGATGTAGTAGTCACGAATTGCCCGTTGAAGCTAGATGACTTTATAGTGTTCCAAAAGAACTGCCTATTTGATGTAATTGTAAAATGTATATAATTGGCGAAGAGTTTGATTTAATAAGGGAGTGTCCATATTTTATTATCTTCAAAAAAAAGTTTATTCCACGAACGTTCTTGAAATCAAAATCTGTGTTTAGCTACTTTCAATTTCCACAATTTCTTTTTTTTTTCAATGCAGAGCGGTATACTTTTTCAGCTCATGTCAATCCCTAAAGATGGTAAAGAAAGATCGTTCGTTTAGATTTGATTCTTGTTTTCAACGCAATCTTTTGTTGTTTATCCTCTGGGCCCAAACTGGTTCAAAGAATCAAATTTCGTTGATTCTTGATTTTTGATTTCCAGTATCAACTACTTTCTCTTCTTTCTCATCCACCATGCAAATTGCAAATGCAATGGCAAATGCAAAACTAGTTTACCTAAGAAATCCTCTTTTGTCTTCATTTTGAAATGTTTTTATTTTTGCCAACATTCATTCATATAGCTTTCATATTCACTTGTTTTCCTTGGTGCATATGCCAAACATTAAAACTGCACTCCCTTTGACATAAAGTTTGCACAGATGAAACATCTGAAAATGCAGCGTATCTGTCTTTCCCTTCCTATTTGTTTGCTTTTCTTCGTCTTCCTTTTCCCTATGTTTGTCTTCTTACACACTTACTGCTGCTGTTGTTTGTCTTCTTACACACTTACTGCTGCTGTTGTTTGTCTTCTAACACACTTACTGCTGTTGTTGTTTGTCTTCTTACACACTTACTGCTGTTGTTGTTTGTCTTCTTACACACTTACTGCTGCTGTTGTTTGTCTTCTTACACACTTACTGCTGCTGTTGTTTGTCTTCTTACACACTTACTGCTGCTGTTGTTTGTCTTCTTACACACTTACTGCTGTTGTTGTTTGTCTTCTTACACACTTACTGCTGTTGTTGTTTGTCTTCTTACACACTTACTGCTGTTGTTGTTTGTCTTCTTACACACTTACTGCTGCTGTTGTTTGTCTTCTTACACACTTACTGCTGTTGTTGTTTGTCTTCTTACACACTTACTGCTGCTGTTGTTTGTCTTCTTACACACTTACTGCTGTTGTTGTTTGTCTTCTTACACACTTACTGCTGTTGTTGTTTGTCTTCTTACACACTTACTGCTGCTGTTGTTTGTCTTCTTACACACTTACTGCTGTTGTTGTTTGTCTTTTTACACACTTACTGCTGCTGTTGTTTGTCTTCTTACACACTTACTGCTGCTGTTGTTGTCTTCCTTACACACTTACTGCTGCTGTTGTTTGTCTTCTTACACACTTACTGCTGTTGTTGTTTGTCTTCTTACACACTTACTGCTGCTGTTGTTTGTCTTCTTACACACTTATGCTGCTGTTGTTTGTCTTCTTACACACTTACTGCTGTTGTTGTTTGTCTTCTTACACACTTACTGCTGTTGTTGTTTGTCTTCTTACACACTTACTGCTGCTGTTGTTTGTCTTCTTACACACTTACTGCTGTTGTTGTTTGTCTTCTTACACACTTACTGCTGCTGTTGTTTGTCTTCTTACACACTTACTGCTGTTGTTGTTTGTCTTCTTACACACTTACTGCTGCTGTTGTTTGTCTTCTTACACACTTACTGCTGTGTTGTTTGTCTTCTTACACACTTACTGCTGCTGTTGTTTGTCTTCTTACACACTTACTGCTGTTGTTGTTTGTCTTCTTACACACTTACTGCTGTTGTTGTTTGTCTTCTTACACACTTACTGCTGTTGTTGTTTGTCTTCTTACACACTTACTGCTGCTGTTGTTTGTCTTCTTACACACTTACTGCTGTTGTTATTTGTCTTCTTACACACTTACTGCTGCTGTTGTTTGTCTTCTTACACACTTACTGCTGCTGTTGTTTGTCTTCTTACACACTTACTGCTGTTGTTGTTTGTCTTCTTACACACTTACTGCTGCTGTTGTTTGTCTTCTTACACACTTACTGCTGTTGTTGTTTGTCTTCTTACACACTTACTGCTGTTGTTGTTTGTCTTCTTACACACTTACTGCTGCTGCTGTTTGTCTTCTTACACACTTACGGCTGTTATTGTTTGTCTTCTTCCACACTTACTGCTGCTGTTGTTTGTCTTCTTACACACTTACTGCTGTTTTTTGTTTGTCTTCTTACACACTTACTGCTGTTGTTGTTTGTCTTCTTACACACTTACTGCTGCTGTTGTTTGTCTTCTTACACACTTACTGCTGCTGTTGTTTGTCTTCTTACACACTTACTGCTGCTGTTGTTTGTCTTCTTCCACACTTACTGCTGCTGTTGTTTGTCTTCTTACACACTTACTGCGCTGTTGTTTGTCTTCTTACACACTTACTGCTGCTGTTGTTTGTCTTCTTACACACTTACTGCTGTTGTTGTTTGTCTTCTTACACACTTACTGCTGTTGTTGTTTGTCTTCTTACACACTTACTGCTGCTGTTGTTTGTCTTCTTACACACTTACTGCTGCTGTTGTTTGTCTTCTTACACACTTACTGCTGTTGTTGTTTGTCTTCTTACACACTTACAGCTGCTGTTGTTTGGTCTTCTTACACACTTACTGCTGCTGTTGTTTGTCTTCTTACACACTTACTGCTGCTGTTGTTTGTCTTCTTACACACTTGCTGCTGTTGTTGTTTGTCTTCTTACACACTTACTGCTGTTGTTGTTTGTCTTCTTACACACTTACTGCTGTTGTTGTTTGTCTTCTTACACACTTACTGCTGCTTTTGTTTGTCTTCGTACACACTTACTGCTGTTATTGTTTGTCTTCTTACACACTTACTGCTGTTGTTGTTTGTCTTCTTACACACTTACTGCTGTTGTTGTTTGTCTTCTTACACACTTACTGCTGCTGTTGTTTGTCTTCTACACACTTACTGCTGCTGTTGTTGGTCTTCTTACACACTTACTGCTGCTGTTGTTTGTCTTCTTACACACTTACTGCTGTTGTTGTTTGTCTTCTTACACACTTACTGCTGTTGTTGTTTTGTCTTCTTACACACTTACTGCTGCTGTTGTTGTTTCTTACACACTTACTGCTGTTGTTGTTTGTCTTCTTACACACTTACTGCTGCTGTTGTTTGTCTTCTTACACACTTACTGCTGCTGTTTTTTGTCTTCTTACACACTTACTGCTGCTGTTGTTTGTCTTCTTACACACTTACTGCTGTTGTTGTTTGTCTTCTTACACACTTACTGCTGTTGTTGTTTGTCTTCTTACACACTTACTGCTGCTGTTGTTTGTCTTCTTTACATACTTACTGCCGCTGTTGTTGACTTCATCGTGATATACGATAGAAAATGACATTAAAATTCTTAATTTTGATAGGTCGTTTCGCGTATTGTCAGACGTACATATACATATGCGTTGCGCGCGCGCGCACACACACACACACACACACACACACACACACACACACACACACACACACACACACACACACACACACACACATTCATGCACATACACATGCGCACGCACACACACACTCACTCATATACACATACACTGTCTGTCTGTCTGTCTGTCTCTCTCTCTCTCTCTCACTCTCTCTCTCTCTCTCTCTGACTCTCTCTCTCTCTCTCTCTCTCTCTCTCTCTCTCACACACACACACACAGACACACACACACACACACACACACACACACACACACACAACACACAGATAAGAAGAGAGATAAGATCACTACTGAACGCGGTCAACAGAAACCCCAAAATAAACAACTAAGGCAAAAATACTTTTCACAATGTAAAATATATAAACGACTTTTAAAGAAAACCAAGAAAATATATCGGAACAAACTCCTTAATTCCCTAAACGAAGCCCTAGAAAGTGATCCCAATTCAATATGGAAAACCGTTCGGGAACTGCAAACATACGATCATGAAATTTATGGTCAAGAAAATTGTTCCAGCGCGAACAAATGGTTTGAACATCTTAAAACACTAATAGGTGAGAAACAGAAGATCGCAGATAAACGACAACAAACGTTGATGACATGTTAGTAGCATTTAAGAGGTCAAATAATCGTCCTTCTGGGAATTCAGAGTTAGATTATGAAATATTAGAAACGGAGGTAAGGAACGCGGTCAGAAAGCTGAAAAATAAAAATCCCCAGGCAAAGATGGCATCAGAAACGAAATGCTTAAAGCAATGTTACCTGAAATCGCTCCTCTTCTGAAAGACGCGTTTAACTTAATCTAAAATCAGAAAAATACCCGGACCTCTGGAAAACGGGAATCACAGTCCCAGTCTATAACTCAGGCGGCCAGTCCAACCCCAACAATTACAGAGGCATAACTTTGAATAGTTCGCTGGGAAAAGTGTTTTGCAACATAATAAATGAAAGGCTAATGAATTATCTTGAGGCAAACCACCTTTTGGCAAAGGAGCAAGCAGGGTTCAGAAGGGATCACGGACCACTGATCAAATATTCATATTGTCAAAACTAGTTGATAAGGTACTAAAAGACAGAACTAAAAGGCTTTACTTCTGTTTTGTTGACTTCAGCAAAGCATTTGATCATATATGGCACGAAGCCCTACTGATGAAAATGATGCAAGCGGGAATAACAGGTAAATGCTACCAAATCATACAGGACATGTACAACGGGCTACGGTTTGTACAAGAAGCCAATCTGGTTTCACTAAGGAAATATTAATTCAAAAAGGTGTCCTCCAAGGTAATACCCTTAGCCCAACCTTATTTAACATATTCATAAATGACATTGTCGGATATCTCAGAGACCATGATTCCCCAAGAATTTCCGATCTAAAACAAGTCGAAATTTCGTTTCTTTTTGTATGCAGATGATTTAGTTATCCTCTCGACTTCAAAACAGGACTTCAGCGTAAATTAAACCAGTTACACAACTACTGTTTAGACTGGGAATGAAAATCAACACAGAGAAAACAAAGGTCGTTGTATTCACCAAATCAGATCCAAAGGTACCACTATTCTTCAATTGCGGTGAAAAACATAATTGAAACAGTAGATCAATATAAATATCTTGGAGTCATTTTCCATAAAAACGGACATTTTACAGAAGCCCAAGAACACTTAGAAAAGACAGGGGAATAAAGCCGCACATACCTTGAAGAGAACGTTTTATGGTCAAAATGTAAATATGAGAACAGTTACAACCCTATTTGACTCATTAGTCTCTCCCATCTTCACATATGGGTCGGAGGTGTGGTTCCCATCCTCTTACCAATACAAAGATGAAATATGTCAAGAAAAGAAAATGCCCGCATTTGTTCAAAACCCGTCTTGCAAACAAATTCCCCCATGAAACTGCACACATTAAATTATGCAGGCAATTATTAAGAGTTCATAGAAAAGCAATGACATTACCGGTTTTGGGCGAACTGGGGAGATTCCCGATTACTTTTAAAGTGATAACCCAGACTATCGCATTCTGGATACACATATTAGAGACAGACCAAGACTCTTACCCAAAAACAGATTTATCAGTCAATGATCTCTCAAGGCACCGAAGAAAGCAAATGGACGAAGTTTATACGACAAACCTTGTCAACGATAGGATTACAGCATGTCTGGGAAAATCAGGGGACATTTAGTGTGACTCGCCTGAAGTTTCTGATCAATGCGAAGCTGAAAACGTTTTATATTGAGTTTTGGAAGAAACAAAAGAATGAAAGCACATCCAAGCTCAAATTTTATGCCACAGTTACTATCGAATACAAACAGGCGGCTTAATTTGGAGCAACACACTGACACAGATTGCAGACGAGCATAACTAGATTACGAATAAGTGCCCATGACCCCAAATTGAGAGGGGCCGTTATACCAACACTGACAGAGAAAACAGATTATGCACGACATGCCACGTCGTGAGGACGAAAATACATTTTCTCGATGACTGCAAATTATTTGACCAACAACGTTATGACCTGATGACGAGGATCATAAAAACTGATTTTCCACCACAGACTAACATGACAAAACCCTCGGAGCTTCCAACCTGTACTTGCCCCGTATATCCTGTTGTGTTTTTCTCTTCGGAGAGAGAAAATTTAATCAGACTCTGATACAACTGTGCTTTTCTTTCTGCTACTAATGATGTTATGTTGCAAGATGTGACAACGCTAGGATTAGTTTAGTTTAGCTGAATGTCTGAACTTGATCATCTGTGCCCCACAAAACCTCTGGTTTTCATATGGCAATAAAATATGTTCTTGTTCTTGTTCTTGTTCTTGTTCACACACACACACACACACACACACACCACACACACACACACACCACACACACACACACACACACACAGTTAATGTGAAGATGCCTCACACATGCAAATGTCAAATGCTTCTAGAGAGAGAGAATAATGACAACCACACCTTGTTCCAATGTCCATTCAAAACGTTTTTTGACTCGCATTTGTAAACAAATGAGTCTATGTGATCATATACTTTTGGTTTTTGGTGTGTGTTGTTGTTGTTCTTCGATTTAACGTCTTTTCACTTTAAAGTGATATTAGACAGTATATGTGTATGAGTGTGTAGTATGCATGCGTGCTTGCGTGTGTATGTGTGTGTTGTGTGTGTGTGTGTGTGTGTGCATGTGTGTGTGCGCGCTTGTGGTGTGTGTGTGCGCGCGCTTGTGTGTGTGTGCGCCTGTGTGTGGGGTTAAAATATTAGTGGAAATACTACATACGAACAATCAACATTAACAAATCAAACTGCAACAGGCAAAAAAAAAAAAAAAAAACAGTCTAAAATACGCAGAAATCATAAAAACGAGCGACTGGACTTATCATTAAGTTCTGAACAAAGTTCAGAAGAAATACAGGTTCTTGGAAAATGCATTTAGATTCATCTTTTCTGAATTTTGATAGAGCTGATTCAAAACAAGGACAAAAGTACAAAATATGTGTTGTTGTACAACTATCAACAGCCCCGCATACACACTGGACGTTTTTTATGAACTTGGTTTTGAAAGCGTTTAACCTAAGTCTGTAAAAAAGTGAAACAATTTTTTTGCGGTGTTTTGGGTGTTTATTGACATTTTTTTGATAAAATGTATAATTTATTAATGAATCCTGTTTTGAAAAATTTTGCGATCGAGCGTTTAAAACAACACTTTATTGAAGAATTAGGCTTATGTACTTTGGAAGCATGTAGTCTTTATATATCTTTTCAAAAATTTTCAAAAGAAGCTTTTTGTAATAAAGAGTAACCCTCTTGTAAACTTAAAGAATGGGAATATCCTTGGATTTTTAAAAGATTTTTTTGCACCTGCCCGAGCTGTACGATCAGCCCATTCATTTCCAGATATTGAACAATGAGATGGGATCCAACAAAAATCAACTGCGATACCCCTTGATATAAGAACATGAATAAGTACATTAATTTCTGTGATGACTTCAGCCCGGTTTTTCGGATTTGTTGATTCTAAAGCTTGGAGAACTGATTTAGAGTCTACACAAAAGAGTGCACCATAGAAATTGAATGCTGTATCAATGACATACTGAATAGCCATTAAAATTGCTATTAATTCAGCTGTGAAAATGGAGAAGTCCTTACCAAGGTAAAAAGATTTTTCAATTTTTAAAGTGGGGATGACAAACCACAGCCTGCCTGATTGTCTAATAAAGAACCATCAGTGAAGATTTTTAGATGATTTGGATAAAATCATTCATATGGGATCTAGCTTCATATGCAAGAACATTGATGTTATCACACTTGGACAATTTTGTATAGTTATAATCAAACTTTGCCTTAAAAAGCTCCCAGTTTGGGATGGGACTTATTGGAAAACGCGCAGCTAATTTCTTTGATTAGTGTTTAATTTTGTCAATAGTTAGAAGAAAATGTAAGAATAGTTTTATTAGATCGGATACGTTTTGCACGCTTAGGAAAATGAATATCGGACCTAATTTCAAGTTCCCTTTGGTTTGAGTTTTGAATGGTAGAGCATCTTAAAATGTATTTGCACAGGCTAATTTTCGCTGATCATCAAGAGGCAAAACACCTGCTTCATGGTAAGATCCTATGATGGAACCATGAAATGGAACGCCAAGGGGTATTCTATATGCTTTACAATCTATGCTCCGCAGTTTTTTTAATAGATATTTTGGAGCACTAAAGAAAACCTCTTGTGCATACGACAATTTAGATCTAACTAAAGCAGAGGACAAATGAATTAATGTATTTGTGTCTTGACCCCAGCTTTGTTTGCTTATGACTTTTAGAAAGGTTCAATGACTTTCTTGCTTGATTTACAGCATGTTCTAAATGCAGGTTCCAAGAGAGTTTAGACGTATATAAACACCAAGAAATTTAATATTTGAAGCGTATTTAAGTGTGATGTTGTTAACTTTGAATTCTGGGGCATTGTGAACAAATCCACTTGCATCGAATAGCACCATGTGAGATTTTTGAGGTGATAAGCTTAAACCATTTTCAGACATATACATAGCAATATTATCTAGATCACATTGATATGCTCTTTTTATAAAATTTATAGAATTTTTGATGTTTTCTTTTTTAAAGTAACATTCATCCACAAACAGATATCATCGGCATACTGAATGAAATTACTTTTTTTGGAAATAGATATGGGTAAATCGTAAGTTAGGATATTAAATAGAATAGGAGCAATAACAGAGCCTTGAGGGATACCCATATCAAGGAATCTTTTAGAGGAATAAATGTGACCGATTCTTGTTTGGATACTTCTGTTGGCCAAGAATGTTTTAACATAGTCATAGATATGACCAGAAAGCCAACCGTTTTTAACTTGTATAGTAATCGTTCATGCCAAACCTGATCGTATGCCTTATTTATATCAAAGAATGTGGCAAGAACATTTTGTCTTTTGGCAAATTGGTTGTTTGATTTGAGTTGTTAATTTCACTAAATGATCAATGGTTGATCTGCCTTTTCTAAAGCCTCCTTGGTTTACAGGGATAATCCCACGTTTTTCGCAATGATAAGACAATCGATTTAAAACAATTTGCTCCATTAATTTGCATACGTGAGACGTCAGAGAGATAGGTCTATAACTATTCACATCGTGTACTGGTTTGCCCTGCTTAAAATAGGGACTATAATTGAATCTCTCCATATGGATGGAATGTTACCTTCAATCCAGCATTTACTAATAATTCCGTGTAAAAATAACAAAAGTTTTCTGGGAGATGTTTTATCAACTCATTGGAAATGGCATCCAGACCAACAGAAGTTTTCTTGGTCTTAGGTAATGAACAGATAGCAGACAGTAATTCTTGGAAAGTAATTTCAGCATTCAAGTAGTGATCATTAAATTTTTCTCAAGGTCATTGTATATGTCATTTTGTGATTGATTTTCTCTCAAAGGTCTGCATGTGTCTGATAGACTATTGTAAGAGCTATTCTTTACAAAGGAAACAGAGTGATAGAAAGTGCTAAAAGCAACTATTGGTCAACGTTTTGTTTAATGAAATAAGTGACCATAAAGATAAAAGTAAAATTTGGAAAAAGATCCATGAAATGAAAAATGGGATTCATCTACCAGAATATCCAGTTATTCTAGATGATGAACAATTTCCTTCAGAATATCAAAAAGCTGAGGCATTTGCTGACACCTTTGGTGTGTGTGTGTGTGTGTGTGTGTGTGTGTGTGTGGGGTGTGTGTGTGTGTGTGTGTGTGTGTGTGTGTGTGTGTGTGTGTGTGTGTGTGAGTGTGTGTGTGTGTGAGGGAGAGAGAGAGAGAGAGAGAGAGTTGTGTGTGTGTGTTGTGTGTGTGTGTGTGTGTGTGTGTGTGTGTGGTGTGTGTGTGTGTGTGTGTGTGTGTGTGTGTGTGTGTGTGTGTGTGTGTGTGTGTGTGTGTGTGCTCGCGCATTCGTGCATGTGCATTTGTATATCTGGGGTGAAATTTAATATCAGCATTTTCTAAGCAAGTATACGCATTAGCCTCTCTGACTTTGCTAGGATATTGCTAAAATCTTTCAGACATTCCACAGGTAAACATGTCACCAAATTATGATAGCCATAAATATGAGATTAACATCTTAAGCTATAATTTCAATATAACACATATGTCCCTTTGAAATCCTAACTATATGAAATAATTGTTTTGAACACATAGAAAAGACATGTTCAAAATAGTATATCGAAATATAGCAACAAATGTTAAGGTACATGTATTGAAGATAGGGCCGTTTCATGTAAACTGCACCAGACAGATCTGCAGATAAAAACAGACATAGGGCTAAACAAAGGACCAAGACATGCTACTCATGTGTAAATGTTGTCAAATCTACTTCAGTAAGACAAGAGAGGTTTATGCTATATGGTGAAGCAAGCAAAGAAGCCCCCTTAAACTGATTTTTCAAACAACCACCACTAACTCTTACATTGAAAACTCTTTCATACTTCTACAGTACTTTTTTTTAATGAGAAATTTTCTTGAAGTCAATAAGATGTTTACTTCGCATGGAACAAAGGGGATAATGAACTGATTAGTGAAATCATTCCCTTGATCTTTTAAAGCTTGTAAGGGGGGAGTTTCGCGGTTTCGATGGCTTGGCATGTTTGAACAATGCTCAAGTGTGATGTCACTAACAGTAAGTCCATTTGTCAATTCTGCTCCTGGAGACAGCTCTATAGTTATCTGAACTCAGTCAGAAAAGTTTCCATTTTCGCCACCCAGCAGAGCGTCTTGTAGTTCTGATTGTACCAGTGTAGTGCTTGGTATATTGGAACTGTCCTTCGGTGGATGCAAA
>CM031602.1:3990793-3995793 GCA_018398815.1 Conus ventricosus
CTGTGGTGGAATGTGAGAGAAAGGCCAATGACAGAGGGCTGTGGTGGAATGTGAGAGGAAGGCCAAGGACAGAGGGCTGTGGTGGAATGTGAGAGGAAGGCTAAGGACAGAGGGCTGTGGTGGAGGAAGGCCAAGGACAGAGGGCTGTGGTGGAATGTGAGAGGAAGGCCAAGGACAGAGGGCTGTGGTGGAGGAAGGCCAAGGACAGAGGGCTTGTGGTGGAGGAAGGCCAAGGACAGAGGGCTGTGGTGGAATGTGAGAGGAAGGACAAGGACAGAGGACTGTGGTGGAATGTGAGAGGAAGGCCAAGGACAGAGGGCTGTGGTGGAATGTGAGAGGAAGCCCAAGGACAGAGGGCTGTGGTGGAGGAAGGCCAAGGACAGAGGGCTGTGGTGGAATGTGAGAGAAAGGCCAAGGACAGAGGGCTGTGTGGAGGAAGGCCAAGGACAGAGGGCTGTGTGTGGAATGTGAGAGAAAAGGCCAAGGACAGAGGGCTGTGGTGGAATGTGAGAGAAAGGCCAAGGACAGAGGGTTGTGGTGGAATGTGAGAGAAAGGCCAAGGACAGAGGGCTGTGGTGAGGAAGGCCAAGGACAGAGGGCTGTGGTGGAGGAAGGCCAAGGACAGAGGGCTGTGGTGGAATGTGAGGAAGGACAAGGACAGAGGGCTGTGGTGGAATGTGAGGAAGGCCAAGGACAGAGGCTGTGGTGGAGGAAGGCCAAGGACAGAGGGCTGTGGTGGAGGAAGGCCAAGGACAGAGGGCTGTTGTGGAGGAAGGCCAAGGACAGAGGGCTGTGGTGGAATGTGAAGGAAGGACAAGGACAGAGGGCTGTGGTGGAATGTGAGAGGAAGGCCAAGGACAGAGGGCGTGGTGGAGGAAGGCCAAGGACAGAGGGCTGTGGTGGAGGAAGGCCAGGACAGAGGGCTGTTGTGGAGGAAGGCCAAGGACAGAGGGCTGTGGTGGAATGTGAGAGAAAGGCAAGGACAGAGGGCTGTGGTGGAGGAAGGCCAAGGACAGAGGCTGTGGTGGAATGTGAGAGAAAGGCCAATGACAGAGGGCTGTGGTGGAATGTGAGAGAAGGCCAAGGACAGAGGGCTGTGGTGGAGGAAGGCCAAGGACAGAGGGCTGTGGTGGAATGTGAGAGGAAGGCCAAGGACAGAGGGCTGTGGTGGAGGAAGGCCAAGGACAGAGGGCTGTGGTGGAGGAAGGCCAAGGACAGAGGGCTGTGGTGGAATGTGAGAGGAAGGACAAGGACAGAGGACTGTGGTGGAATGTGAGAGGAAGGCCAAGGACAGAGGGCTGTGGTGGAATGTGAGAGGAAGCCCAAGGACAGAGGGCTGTGGTGGAGGAAGGCCAAGGACAGAGGGCTGTGGTGGAATGTGAGAGAAAGGCCAAGGACAGAGGGCTGTGGTGGAGGAAGGCCAAGGACAGAGGGCTGTGGTGGAATGTGAGAGAAAGGCCAAGGACAGAGGGCTGTGGTGGAAGTGAGAGAAAGGCCAAGGACAGAGGGTGTGGTGGAATGTGAGAGAAAGGCCAAGGACAGAGGGCTGTGGGAGGAAGGCCAAGGACAGAGGGCTGTGGTGGAATGTGAGAGAAAGGCCAAGGACAGAGGGCTGTGGTGGAATGTGAGAGAAAGGCCAAGGACAGAGGGCTGTTGTGGAGGAAGGCCAAGGACAGAGGGCTGTGTGGAATGGAGAGAAAGGCCAAGGACAGAGGGCTGTGGTGGGAAGGCCAAGGACAGAGGGCTGTGGTGGAGGAAGGCCAAGGACAGAGGGCTGTTGTGGAGGAAGGCCAAGGACAGAGGGCTGTGGTGGAATGTGAGAGAAAGGCCAAGGACAGAGGGCTGTGGTGGAGGAAGGCAAGGACAGAGGGCTGTGGTGGAGGAAAGGCCAAGGACAGAGGGCTGTTGTGGAGAAGGCCAAGGACAGAGGGCTGTGGTGGAATGTGAGAGAAAGGCCAAGGACAGAGGGCTGTGGTGGAGGAAGGCCAAGGACAGAGGGCTGTGGCGGAATGTGAGAGAAAGGCCAAGGACAGAGGGCTGTGGTGGAGGAAGGCCAAGGACAGAGGGCTGTGGTGGAGAAGGCCAAGGACAGAGGGCTGTGGTGGAATGTGAGAGAAAGGCCAATGACAGAGGGCTGTGGTGGAATGTGAGAGGAAGGCCAAGGACAGAGGGCTGTGGTGGAGGAAGGCCAAGGACAGAGGGCTGTGGTGGAGGAAGGCCAAGGACAGAGGGCTGTGGTGGAGGAAGGCCAAGGACAGAGGGCTGTGTGGGAATGTGAGAGGAAGGACAAGGACAGAGGGCTGTGGTGGAATGTGAGAGGAAGGCCAAGGACAGAGGGCTGTGGTGGAATGTGAGAGGAAGCCCAAGGACAGAGGGCTGTGGTGAGGAAGGCCAAGGACAGAGGGCTGTGGTGGAATGTGAGAGAAAGGCCAAGGACAGAGGCTGTGGTTGAGGAAGGCCAAGGACAGAGGGCTGTGGTGGAATGTGAGAGAAAGGCCAAGGACAGAGGGCTGTGGTGGAATGTGAGAGAAAGGCCAAGGACAGAGGGCTGTGGTGGAATGTGAGAGAAGGCCAAGGACAGAGGGCTGTGGTGGAGGAAGGCCAAGGACAGAGGACTGTGGTGGAATGTGAGAGGAAGGACAAGGACAGAGGGCTGTGGTGAATGTGAGAGGAAGGCCACGGACAGAGGGCTGTGGGTGGAATGTGAGAGAAGGCCAAGGACAGAGGGCTGTGGTGGAGGAAGGCCAAGGACAGAGGGCTGTGGTGGAATGTGAAGAAAGGCCAAGGACAGAGGCTGTGGTGGAGGAAGGCCAAGGACAGAGGGCTGTGGTGGAATGTGAGAGAAAGGCCAAGGACAGAGGGCTGTGGTGGAATGTGAGAGGAAGGCAAGGACAGAGGGCTGTGGTGAGGAAGGCCAAGGACAGAGGGCTGTGGTGGAATGTGAGAGAAAGGCCTAGGACAGAGGGCTGTGGTAGAATGTGAGAGGAAGGCCAAGGACAGAGGGCTGTGGTGGAATGTGAGGGGAAGGCCAAGGACAGAGGGCTGTGGTGGAGGAAGGACAGGACAGAGGGCTGTGGTGGAATGTGAGAGGAAGGCCAAGGACAGAGGGCTGTGGTGGAATGTGAGAGAAAGGCCACAGGACAGAGGGCTGTGGTGGAATGTGAGAGAAAGGCCAAGGACAGAGGGCTGTGGTGAAGTGAGGGGAAGGCCAAGGACAGAGGGCTGTGGTGGAGGAAGGCCAAGGACAGAGGGCTGTGGTGGAGGAAGACCAAGGACAGAGGGCTGTGGTGGAATGTGAGAGGAAGGCCAAGGACAGAGGGCTGTGGTGGAATGTGAGAGAAAGGCCAAGGACAGAGGGCTGTGGTGGAATGTGAGGGGAAGGCCAAGGACAGAGGGCTGTGGTGGAGGAAGGCCAAGGACAGAGGCTGTGGTGGAATGTGAGAGAAAGGCCAAGGACAGAGGGCTGTGGTGGAATGTGAGAGAAAGGCCAAGGACAGAGGGCTGTGGTGGAATGTGAGAGAAAGGCCAAGGACAGAGGGCTGTGGTGGAATGTGAGGGAAGCCCAAGGACAGAGGGCTGTGGTGGAGGAAGGCCAAGGACAGAGGGCTGTGGTGGAGGAAGGCCAAGGACAGAGGGCTGTGGTGGAATGTGAGAGGAAGGCCAAGGACAGAGGGCTGTGGTGGAATGTGAGAGAAAGGCCAAGGACAGAGGGCTGTGGTGGAATGTGAGGGGAAGGCCAAGGACAGAGGGCTGTGGTGGAGGAAGGCCAAGGACAGAGGCTGTGGTGGAATGTGAGAGAAAGGCCAAGGACAGAGGGCTGTGGTGGAATGTGAGAGAAAGGCCAAGGACAGAGGGCTGTGGTGGAATGTGAGAGAAAGGCCAACGACAG
This sequence comes from Conus ventricosus, assembly GCA_018398815.1. NCBI lineage: Eukaryota > Metazoa > Mollusca > Gastropoda > Neogastropoda > Conidae > Conus > Conus ventricosus. The sequence goes on from CM031602.1 coordinate 3,994,683, forward strand.
AGGGCTGTGGTGGAGGAAGGCGAAGGACAGAGGGCTGTGGTGGAATGTGAGAGGAAGGCCAAGGACAGAGGGCTGTGGTGGAATATGACTGATGGTCTCTGCCCTGGGAGGAGGGACAGGCGATGACAAAGATGCCAATCAGCAGTCCGTTATTACTGACACAATCAATTAATGACAAAGATTGATTTGGTTGTTATGCGCAGAATGACCAGAAAATTAGCTTTATTTTGTTCTTTCCTGCTCAGTTCTCAGGATTACTGATAAGCAATCTTCAGTATTCAAATCGTGCTTGTTAAGGTCGTCAGCGTTATATAAAGAATTTCAACTTAGCAATCCACACTGCATAATTTGTCCATTCTGTAACTGATTACGCTGTGTTCCTAGGCGTCAAGTGTTGCCCTGATTCAGGCTCAGTTGAACTTAGACTTGTTGAACATATTCATGAAGGATCACACAGACTTCACGTGAAGAGTTCTGTTACAAAGAATATAATCCACCTCAACATCCAACAAGACCCAAGGTTTACACTCAAAAATACGGTGGTGATCATATTTAAATCATTTGAGTGATTCTTTCTGATTTTGATTTATTTTTCCTTTCGTCCTTGTTTGTGAATGTAAATGCGCGCGCGTGTGTGTGTGTGTGTATGTGTGTGTGTGTTGTGTGTGTGTGTGTGTGTGTGTGTGTGTGTGTGTGTGTGTGTGTGTGTGTGTGTGTGTTTGCGACTATGTATTTGCAATTGTATGATATTTGCAAGTGTCTTATTTTGAACGATATATTTTGGTTCATGGGCGCATATTGGTGAATGCATGTGCCTTTATTCAAGTGTAGATGTAGTAGTCACGAATTGCCCGTTGAAGCTAGATGACTTTATAGTGTTCCAAAAGAACTGCCTATTTGATGTAATTGTAAAATGTATATAATTGGCGAAGAGTTTGATTTAATAAGGGAGTGTCCATATTTTATTATCTTCAAAAAAAAGTTTATTCCACGAACGTTCTTGAAATCAAAATCTGTGTTTAGCTACTTTCAATTTCCACAATTTCTTTTTTTTTTCAATGCAGAGCGGTATACTTTTTCAGCTCATGTCAATCCCTAAAGATGGTAAAGA
>CM031602.1:4000793-4009261 GCA_018398815.1 Conus ventricosus
GTGTGGTTCCCATCCTCTTACCAATACAAAGATGAAATATGTCAAGAAAAGAAAATGCAGCATTTTTTCAAAACCTGTCTTGCAAACAAATTCCCACATGAAACTGCACACATTAAATTATGCAGGCAATTATTAAGAGTTCATAGAAAAGCAATGACATTACCGGTTTTGGGCGAACTGGGGAGATTCCCGATTACTTTTAAAGTGATAACCCAGACTATCGCATTCTGGATACACATATTAGAGTCAGACCAAGACTCTTACAACAACAGATTTATCAGTCAATGATCTCTCAAGGCACCGAAGAAAGCAAATGGACGAAGTTTATACGACAAACCTTGTCAACGATAGGATTACAGCATGTCTGGGAAAATCAGGGTACATTTAGTGTGACTCGCCTGAAGTTTCTGATCAATGCGAAGCTGAAAACGTTTTATATTGAGTTTTGGAAGAAACAAAAGAATGAAAGCACATCCAAGCTCAAATTTTATGCCACAGTTACTATCGAATACAAACAGGCGGCTTATTTGGAGCAACACACTGACACAGATTGCAGACGAGCACTAACTAGATTACGAATAAGTGCCCATGACCTCCAAATTGAGAGGGGCCGTTATACCAACACTGACAGAGAAAACAGATTATGCACGACATGCCACGTCGTTGAGGACGAACTACATTTTCTCGATGACTGCAAATTATTTGACCAACAACGTTATGACCTGATGACGAGGATCATAAAAACTGATTTTCCACCACAGACTAACATGACAAAACCCTCGGAGCTTCCAACCTGTACTTGCCCAGTATATCCTGTTGTGTTTTTCTCTTCGGAGAGAGAAAATTTAATCAGACTCTGATACAACTGTGCTTTTCTTTCTGCTACTAATGATGTTATGTTGCAAGATGTGACAACGCTAGGATTAGTTTAGTTTAGCTGAATGTCTGAACTTGATCATCTGTGCCCCACAAAACCTCTGGTTTTCATATGGCAATAAAATATGTTCTTGTTCTTGTTCTTGTTCTTGTTCACACACACACACACACACACACACACACACACACACACACACACACACACACACACACACACATGTTAATGTGAAGATGCCTCACACATGCAAATGTCAAATGCTTCTAGAGAGAGAGAATAATGACACACCACACCTTGTTCCAATGTCCATTCAAAACGTTTTTTGACTCGCATTTGTAAACAAATGAGTCTATGTGATCATATACTTTTGGTTTTTGGTGTGTGTTGTTGTTGTTCTTCGATTTAACGTCTTTTCACTTTAAAGTGATATTAGACAGTATATGTGTATGAGTGTGTAGTATGCATGCGTGCTTGCGTGTGTATGTGTGTGTGGTGTGTGTGGTGTGTGTGTGCATGTGTGTGTGCGCGCTTGTGTGTGTGTGTGTGCGCGCGCTTGTGTGTGTGTGCGCCTGTGTGTGTGTTAAATATTAGTGGAAATACTACATACGAACAATCAACATTAACAAATCAAACTGCAACAGGCAAAAAAAAAAAAAAAAAACAGTCTAAAATACGCAGAAATCATAAAAACGAGCCGACTGGACTTATCATTAAGTTCTGAACAAAGTTCAGAAGAAATACAGGTTCTTGGAAAATGCATTTAGATTCATCTTTTCTGAATTTTGATAGAGCTGATTCAAAACAAGGACAAAAGTACAAAATATGTGTGTTGTACAACTATCAACCAGCCCCGCATACACACTGGACGTTTTTTATGAACTTGGTTTTGAAAGCGTTTTTAACCTAAGTCTGTAAAAAAGTGAAAAATTTTTTTTGCGGTGTGTTTTGGGTGTTTATTGACATTTTTTTGATAAAATGTATAATTATTAATGAATCCTGTTTGAAAAATTTTGCGATCGAGCGTTTAAACAACACTTTTTTGAAGAATTAGGCTTATGTACTTTTGGGAAGCATGTAGTCTTTATATATTCTTTTCAAAATTTTCAAAAGAGCTTTTTGTAATAAAGAGTAACCCTCTTGTAAACTTAAAAGAATGGGAATATCCTTGGATTTAAAAGATTTTTTTGCACCTGCCCGAGCTGTACGATCAGCCCATTCATTTCCAGATATTGAACAATGAGATGGGATCCAACAAAAATCAACTGCGATTACCCTTGATATAAGAACATGAATAAGTACATTAATTTCTGTGATGACTTCAGCCCGGTTTTTCGGATTTGTTGATTCTAAAGCTTGGAGAACTGATTTAGAGTCTACACAAAAGAGTGCACCATAGAAATTGAATGCTGTATCAATGACATACTGAATAGCCATTAAAATTGCTATTAATTCAGCTGTGAAAATGGAGAAGTCCTTACCAAGGTAAAAAGATTTTTTCAATTTTTAAAGTGGGGATGACAAAACCACGCCTGCCTGATTGTCTAATAAAGAACCATCAGTGAAGATTTTTAGATGATTTGGATTAAAAATCATTCATATGGGATCTAGCTTCATATGCAAAGAACATTGATGATTATCACACTTGGACAATTTTGTATAGTTATAATAAAACTTTGCCTTAAAAGCTCCCATTTTGGGGGAGGGATTATTGGAAAACGCGCAGCTAATTTCTTTTGATTAGGTTTTTTTTTGTCAATAGTTTTAGAAGAAAATGAAAAATAGTTTTTTAGATCGGATAGTTTTGCACGCTTAGGAAAATGAAAGGGACCTAATTTTCAAGTTCCTTTTTGGTTTTGATTTTTGAATGGTAGGCATCTTAAAATTATTTAGCACAGGTAATTTTCGTGATCTCAAGAGGCAAAAACACCTGCTTCATGGTAAAATCCTATGAGGGAACCATGAAGGGAAACCCCCAAGGGCTTTTTATAGCTTTCAATCTTGCTCCGCAGTTTTTTTAATAGTTTTTTGGAGCACTAAAAAAAACCTCTTGTGCATCCCAAATTTAGATCAACTAAAGCAGGGGGACAAATGAATTAATGTTTTTTCTTGACCCCACTTTGTTTGCTTATGTTTTTAAAGGTTCAATGACTTTCTTGCTTGATTTACAGCAGTTAAAAATGCGGTTCCAAGGAGTTTTTTACTTTTTAAAAAAAACCAAGAAATTTAATATTTGAAGCGTATTTAAGTGTTGTTGTTAAATTTGAATTCTGGGGGATTGTGAACAAATCCATTGCATCGAAAAAGCACCATGTAGATTTTTGGGGGTGATAAGCTAAACCCTTTTTTAGACAATACATAGCAATATTACAGATCACATGATATGCTCTTTTTTTAAAATTTATAGAATTTTTTGATGTTTTTTTTTTTTAAAGTAAAAAAATTTATCCACAAAACAGATATCATCCCTACTGAATGAAATTTCTTTTTTTGGAAATAGATTTGGGTAAATCGAATTAGGGTATTTAAAAAGAATTGGAGCAAAAACAGGCCTTGAGGGGTACCCATATCAAGGAATCTTTTAGGGAATAATGGACCGATTTTTGTTTGGATACTTTTTTGGCCAAGAATGTTTTAAAAATAGTCAAATAGCCCGAAAGCCCAACCCTTTTTTTTGTATAGTAACGTTCATGCCAAACCTGATCGTATTTCCTTATTTATTTCAAAGAATGTGGAAGAACATTTTGTCTTTTGGCAAAATTTTTTTTTTTGTTTTTTTTTGAGTTGTTTTAAATTTTATAAATTTATCAATGGTTGTCTGCCTTTTTTAAAGCCCTCCCGGTTTTACAGGGTAAAACCCCCCCGTTTTTTTTTGCAATTAAGAAACAAATTTTAAAACAATTTGCTCCATTAATTTGCATACTGGACGTAAAGGAGATAGGTCATAACTATTCACATCGGTACTGGTTTGGCCCTGTTTAAAAAAGGACTATATTTAATCTTTCCCCATATGGATGGAATGTTCCCTTCAATCCAGCTTTTACTAATTTTTTCCCGTGTAAAAATAACAAAAATTTTTTCTGGGAGTTTTTTATAAAATCTTTGGGAAAGGGGCATCCAGACCAACAAAGTTTTTTTGGTTTTAGGTAATGAACAATAGCAGACAGTAATTCTTGGAAAGTAATTTCAGCATTCAAGTAGTGACTTTATTTTTCTCAAGGTCTTGTAAAGTCATTTTGTGATTGATTTTCTCTCAAGGTCTCATGTGTCTATAGACTTTTGAAAGAGCTATTCTTTACAAAGGAAACAGAGTGATGAAAGTCTAAAAGCAACATTGGTCAACGTTTTTTTTTAATGAAATAAGTGCCAAAAGATAAAAGTAAAAATTTGGGAAAAAAAGATCCATGAAAATAAAAAGGGATTCATCTACCAGAATATCCATTTTTCTAGGATGAAAAATTTCCTTCGAATATCAAAAAGCTGGGCATTTGCTGACATTTTTGGGTGTGGTGTGTGGTGGTGTGGGTGGTGTGTGTTGTGTGTGTGGTGTGGGGGGGGGGGGGGTTGGGGTGTTTGAGGGGGGTTGTGTGTGTGAGGGGGGAGAGAGAGAGAGAGAGAGGTTTTGTGGGTGTTGGTGTTTTGTGTGTGTGTTTGTGTGGGGTTGTGTGTGTGTGTGTGGTGTGTGTGTGTGTGTGGTTGTGTGTGGGGGTTGTGTGTCGCGCATTCGTGCATGTGCATTTTTTATACTGGGGGTGAAATTTAATATCACATTTTCTAAGCAAGAAACCCATTAGCCTCTCTGACTTTGCTGGATATTGCAAAATCTTTCAACATTCCCCCAGGGGAAACATGTCACCAAATTAGATAGCCATAAAAATGAGATTAACATTTAACTATAATTTTAAAATAACCATATGTCCTTGAAAAACCCAACTATATGAAAAAATTGTTTTGAACACATAGAAAAGACATTTCAAAATAGTATATCGAAAAATTTGCAACAAAGGTTTGGTCAATTGAAGATAGGGCCCTTTTTATGTAAACTGCACCAGACAGATCTGCAGATAAAAACAGACAATAGGCTAAACAAAAGACCAAGACATGCTACCCCTGTTAAATGTTGTCAAAACTACTTCAGTAAGACAAGAAGGTTTATGCTATTGGGAAGAAGCAAAGAAGCCCCTTTTAAACTGATTTTTCAAACAACCACCACTAACTCTTACATTGAAAACTCTTTCATACTTCTACAGTAACTTTTTTTTAATGAAGAAATTTCTTGAAGTCAATAAGATGTTTACTTCGCATGGAACAAAGGGGATAATGAACTGATTAGTGAAATCATTCCCTTGATCTTTTAAAGCTTGTAAGGGGGAGTTTCGCGGTTTCGATGGCTTGGCATGTTTGAACAATGCTCAAGTGTGATGTCACTAACAGTAAGTCCATTTGTCAATTCTGCTCCTGGAGACAGCTCTATAGTTATCTGAACTCAGTCAGAAAATTTCCATTTTCGCCACCCAGCAGAGCGTCTTGTAGTTCTGATTGTACCAGTGTAGTGCTTGGTATATTGGAACTGTCCTTCGGTGGATGCAAACGCTGAACCAAAATGTAACGAGTTGAGGAAGAATCAACATTCAGAGTGTACCTGCACTTTTCCTGTACTCTCCACATATTGATGCTGTCTGTGACAGCACCAAATGGTGATAGCTTCTTCCCACACTCTAATACAGACTTTCCCATCACACTATTTGCCTGATTCTACCAGTGTTTAACACTGTGAAAACTGGTAAAAAGGCTACCAACAGATTACGTTCTCTCCCGTCTACTTTCGAGAGCTGTGGAACTCAACCGTACCAAACTGTCGTTGCAAGAAAATCAATGAAAAGTTAATAGGTAGCGAAGAAAACACAGACTGCGCTTAAGAGGGGATGAAGAAAGGAGCCAAACCTAGTGCAAATGGTTATTGTATCTCACGTAAATGACTTGCAACAAGTTTCCAGACACTACTTCCAGGAATAAATTGGATGCCCAGCAGTCTGTTAGCAGTGTCCCCCCATCCTAAATTGAAAATGCAGTTTCCCAAAAAAGGCAGCGAGTGACTTTGTTAAGACCTAGTTTTTATCTTGAAACTGTTTAAAACATCATATTTCAGTTTAAATTCTACAAACTTGCATGATGCTCTCGAACTTAAAATCATAAAGTGCACATTCTTTCCAATTATGGATGTCTATTTGGAAACACTAAGCAGACCACCTTTAACTCATTTGAAAATGTTGGCTGAAGTGTAATCAATTTAGCAATAAAATTTACTGCACATCTCTGTCTGGTCGCAGCAACTATGTCAAGAAGACACTATTTAGATGTAATTTTGTTCATTATCAAAACGGCGATATTTTTGTTCGTCCTTCGATTTCCAAGATGACCATGACTTCAATCTCAGATGGAAGATCGCTGATGTGTGGGTCCGCAAGTGGCTGGTGAGGCCGATCTGGGCCCGGAAGGAACGCCCACATGTGGGACACATGTGGGGGGGGGGGGGGTGCTACAGTGGAGGTGGAGGTAGCTATGGCCTTGCGCGCAGCTCGTTTTCTCTCAGCTTCTGCTGTGCGTCTCTTCTCTGATGTACATGCATCCTTTGTGATGCTGCTTCGCCAGGCTGGGCGGTCCAGGGCAAGCGACTCCCAGGTGTTGAGGCTGATATTCAGGCCTTTGAGGGACACTTTGAGGCAGTCCTTGAAACGTTTCTTCTGCCCCCCAACTTTGCACTTGCCTTGACTCAGTTCTCCGTACAGCAGTTGTTTCGGCAGTCGACAAAACTGGCATTCTGACGATGTGGCCAACCCATCTGGCTCGGGATTTCTGAAGGAGAGTGTAGATGCTAGGGATGCTGGCCCTTTCCAAGACCTCAGTGTTTGGGACTTTGTCCTGCCACTTGATGTGTAGGAGTCTGCGAGACAGCTTAGGTGAAAATGGTTGAGCTGTTTGGCGTGTCTGCTGTAGACAGTCCAGGTCTTACTGACATAGAGGAGAGTGGTTAGTACCACTGCATGGTAGACCTTTTAGCTTGGTGGTAAGGCTTTGTCCTCTCCCGCTCCAGACATTTTCACGGAGACTCCCAAACACAGAGCTGGCTTTGGCAATCTGTTCCTGACCTCTGCGTCGATGTTCACAGCTCGTGAGAGTGTGCTGCCCAGATAGATGAAGTTGTCAACTGCGTATACGTTCTGTCCCTTTACCGTGATGTGTGGTTCCTGGTAGGGTTTACCTGGCGCAGGCTGATACATCACTTCAGTCTTTTTGGTGCTGATGGTGAGACCGAAGTTGTTGCAGGCTCGTGAGAGGCAGTCCATTTCCTGCTGCATCATCTGCTCTGTGCTGGCATTGAGGGCGCAGTCATCAGCAAACAAGAAGTCTCTGATGACGGTCTCTTTCACCTTTGTAACAGCCTGCAGTCGCCTGAGGTTGAACAGCCCACCGTCAGTTCTGTATCGGACGTGTATACCACCCTGGCAGTCACGGAAGGCATCAGTCAGCATGGTGGAGAAGACCATACTGAAGAGTGTAGGGGCAAGAACGCAGCCTTGCTTTACGCCGTTGGTGACTGGAAAGGCTTCTGACGTGTCTCCATCATCCAGCACTTTCACCATCATGCCGTCGTGGAACTGTCGGACGATCGTAATGAACCTGCTGGGACAGCCAAATTTCTCCATGGACAGCTAAATTTCTCCCTGATCTTCCACAAGCCATCTCTGCTTACCGTATCGAAGGCCTCGGTCAGATCGACAAAGGTCAGGAACAGATCGCTCTGCTGCTCTTGGCATTTTCCTTGAGCTGTCTTGCAGCAAATATCATGTCCCGCAGTTCCACGTTCTGCATGAAAGCCACACTGGCTTTCTGGGAGGAGACCCTGCTCAAGGTGTAGTAGAAGGCGCTTGAGCAGGACACGAGCCAAGATCTTCCCAGCTACGGACAAGAGAGAGATGCCTCAGTGATTGTCGCAGGACTGGCGGTTGCCTTTTCTCTTGTAGATGTGGAGAACGTTGGCATATTTCAACTGTTTGTGGGACCCTCTCTTCATTCCACATGGACTGGAAGAGCTGCGATAAAGAATGGTGGATTAACACAAGGACTACTGAAGAGAGAGAGAGAGAGAGAGAGAGAGAGAGAGAGAGAGAGAGGAGAGAGAGAGAGAGAGAGAGAGAGAGAGAGAGAGAATTATTGACTTTATTTTAGATGATGCATACTGACGCAGTTGACAAAAAGGGACCGAGTGACGCAGAGAGAGAAACAGAGAAAGATACGCACAGACAGACGTATACAAAAGCCGTTAGACAGGTTGGTTAATTTCCCATTCTGGGTTCAGCACAGACAGACTTCATTCAGATTATAAAAGTTAAACTTTTGACGAACAATGTCAGCCGGCAAAGATTCCAAGAAATTGCTCTTGTGGTATATCACCTGTCATTTCCATCGTTGCAGGAGACTCCTTCTATGCCTTAAAAGCATTCAGACTTTTTCAATGTTTGTTTGTTTGTTTGTTTGTTTTTTTGTCATTTCTCTCTCGTTCTTAGATTCTTACTATTCTCTCTCTCTCTCTCCC
>CM031602.1:4034361-4046861 GCA_018398815.1 Conus ventricosus
GTGAAGCTAAGTTACTGAATATTACAGCTCAGCATGAAACCGTGAAGGTAAAAGTTACGGTAATATTACAGCTCAGATACGAAACCGCTGAGAGCTAAATTTTAATGTATATTAACAGCTAAGTACAAGAAGGTTTGAAACCTGCTGAAGCAAGAATTAACTGTATATTACAGTCAGAATGAAACTGCTGAAGCTAAATTACTGTAATTACAGCTCAAAAAGTAACCATGCAGAGCTAAATTACTGTATTTACAGCTCAGATATGAAACGGGTGAGAGCAAATTTAATGTATATTACAGCAAAATATGAAACCTGTGAGAGAAGTATGTAATAAGTCAGACATGAAACCTGCTGAGAGCTAAAGATACTGTATATTACAGCTCAGATATAAACCTGCTGAGAGCTAAAGTTACGTTATATTACAGCTCAGACATGAAACCTGCTGAAAGCTAAATTTTACTGAAATTTTAAACAGCTCAGAAAACGAAACCTGCTGAAGCTAAAGTTACTGTATATTACAGCCAGATATGAAACCTCGAGAGCTAAAGTTACTGTATATTACAGCTCAGACATCAACCTGCTGAGAGCTAAAGTTACTGTTATTAACAGCTCAGATATGAAACCTGCTGAGAGCTAAATTACTGTATATTACAGCTCAGAAAAGAAACCTGCTGAGAGCTAAAGTTACTGTATATTACAGCTCAGATATGAAACCTGCTGAGAGCTAAAGTTACTGTATATTACGCTCACACTTTGAAACCTGCTGAGAGCTAAAGTTACTGTATATACAGCTCAATATGAAACCTGCGAAAGCAAAGTTACTGTATATTACAGCTCAGATATGAAACCTGCTGAAACTAAAGTTTACTTGTATTTACAGCTCAGATATGAAACCCTGCTGAAAGCTAAAGTTACTGTATATTACAGCTCAGATATGAACCGCTGAGAGCAAAAGTTACTGTATATTACAGCTCAGAAAAGAAACCTGCTGAGAGCTAAAGTTACTGTATATTACAGCTCAGACATGAAACCTGCTTTCTTTTCTTTCTTTCTGCGTGCGCAGGCTGATACTCCTGCGGACACACCCTGTAAAAGCCGGGCAGTGGAGTTTTTGTGTGTATGACCCTTTTTTATCCCCCCAATAAAGCCACCATACTCCATCTTGGGGAAAATGAAACCTGCTGAGAGCTAAAGTTACTGTATTTTACAGCTCAACATGAAACCGCTGAGAGCTAAAGTTACGTATATTACAGCTCAGATATGAAACCTGCTGAGAAGCTAAAGTTACTGTATATTACAGCTCAGATATGAAACCTGCTGAGAGCTAAAGTTACTGTATATTACAGCTCAAAATATGAAACCTGCTGAAGCTAAAGTTACTGTATATTACAGCTCAGATATGAAACCTGCTGAGAGCTAAGTTACGGGAAATATTACAGCTCAGACATGAAACCTGCGGAGCTAAAGTTACTGTATATTACAGCTCAGATATGAAACCTGCTGAGAGCTAAAGTTACTGTAATTACAACTCAGACATGAAACCTGCTGAGAGCTAAAGCTCTGTATATTACAGCTCAGATATGAAACCTCTGAGAGCTAAAGTTACTGAATATTACAGCTCAGCCCATAAAACCCTGCTGAGAGCTAAAGTTAATGTATATTACAGCTCAGATATGAAACCTGCTGAGAGCTAAAGTACTGTAATTACAGCTCAGATATGAAACCTGCTGAGAGCTAAAGTTACTGTATTTTACAGCTCAGACATGAAACCTGCTGAGACAAAGTTACTGTATATTACAGCTCAGATATGAAACCTGCTGAGAGCTAAAGTTACGGTATAACAGCTCAGACATGAAACCTGCTGAGAGCTAAAGTTACTGTAATATTACAGCTCAGATAGAAACCTGCTGAGAGCTAAAGTTACTGTATATTACAGCTCAGACATGAAACCTGGAGCAGCTAAAGTTACTGTAAAATTACAGCTCAGACATCAAACCTGCTGAGAGCTAAATTTAACTGTATTTTACAGCTCAATATGAAAACCTGCTGAGAGCTAAAGTTACTGTATATTACAGCTCAGATATGAAACCTGCTGAGAGCTAAAGTTACTGTATATTACAGCTCAGTTATGAAACCTGCTGGAGCTAAAGTTACTGTATATTAAGCTCAGACATGAAACCTGCTGAAGCTAAAGTTACTGTATATACAGCTCAGATATGAAACCTGCTGAAAGCTAAAGTTACTGTATATTACAGCTCAGAAAATGAAACCTGCTAAAGCTAAAGCTACTGTATATTACAGCTCGATATGAAACCTCCTGAGAGCTAAATTTACTGTATATACAGCTCAGATATGAAACCTGCTGAGAGCAAAAGTTGCTTGTATATTACAGCTCAATATGAAACCTGCTGAGAGCTAACGTTAATGTATATTCAACTCCAGACATGAAACCGCTGAGAGCTAAAGTTACTGTATATTACAGCTCAGACATGAAACCTGCTTTCTTTTCTTTCTTTCTGCGTACGCAGGCTGATACTCCTGCGGACACTCCTTTATAGCCAGGCAGTGGAGTTTTTGTGTGTATACCCTTTTTTTATCCCGCCATTAAGGCAGCCTTACTCCATCTTCGGGGAAAGAAACCTGGTGAGAGGCTAAATTTTACTGTATATTACAGCTCAGACATGAAACCTGCTGAGAGCTAAAGTTACTGTATATTACAGCTCAGATATGAAACCTGCTGAGAGCTAAAGTTACGTATTTTACAGCTCAGACAGAAAGCTGCTGAGAGCTAAAGTTACTGTATTTTAAACAGCTCAGATATGAAACCTGCTGAGAGCTAAAGTTACTGAATATTCCCAGCTCAGATATGAAACCTGCTGAGAGCTAAAGTTATTTGTATAACATCTCAGATATAAACCTGCTGAGAGCTAAAGTTACTGTATATTAACAGCTCAGATATGAAACCTGCTGAGAGCTAAAGTTACTATATATCACATTTCAGATATGAAACCTGCTGAGAGCAAAGTTACTGTATATTACAGCTCAGATATAAAACCCTTTGCTGAAGCTAAAGTTACTTTATATTACAGCTCAGACATGAACCTGCTGAAGCTAAAGTTACTGTAAATTACAGTCAGATATGAAACCTGCTGAGAGCTAAATTACTGTATTTTACAGCTCAGACATGAAACCTGCTGAGACCCAAAGCTACTGTATATTACACCCTCAGATATGAAACCTGCTGACAGCTAACTTACTGTAATTAAGCTCAGACATAAACCTGCTGAGAGCTAAAGTTACTGTATATTCCAGTTTCAGATATAACCTGCTGAGAGCTAAAGTTACTGTATATTACAGCTCAATATGAAACCTGCTGAGAGCTAAAGTTACTGAAATATTACAGCTCAGACATGAAACCTGCTGAGAGCTAAAGTTACTGTATATTACAGCTCAGATATGAAACCTGCTGATAGCTAAAGTTACTGTATATTACAGCTCAGATATGAAAGCTGCTGAGACTAAAGTTACTGTATATTAACAGCTCAGATATGAAACCTGTTTGAGACTAAATTTTACTGTATTTTTACAGCTCAGATATGAAACCTGCTGAAGCTAAAGTTACTGTATTTTACAGCTCAGACATCAAACCTGCTGAAAAGCTAAAGTTACTGTATATTACAGCTCAGATATGAAACCTGCTGAGAGCTAAAGTTACGGTATATTACAGCTCAGACATCAAACCTGCTGAGAGTTTAAATTTCCTGTATATTACAGCTCAGACATCAAACCTGCGAAGCTAAAGTTACTGTATATTACAGCTCAGATATGAAACCTGCTGAGAGCTAAAGTTACTGTATATTACAGCTCAGATATGAAACCTGCTGAAGCTAAAGTTACTGAAAATTTTACAGCTCAGATATAAAACCTGCTGAAGCTAAAGTTACTGTATATTACAGCTCAGACATGAAACCTGCTGAGAGCTAAAGTTACTGTATATTACAGCTCAATATGAAACCTGCTGAAAGCTAAAGTTACTGTATATTACAGCTCAGTATGAAACCTGCTGAGACTAAAGTTACTGTATATTACAGCTCAGATATGAAACCTGCTGGAGCTAAATTTACTGTATTTTACAGCTCAATATGAAACCTGCTGAGAGCTAAAGTTACTTGTATATTACAGCCAGATATGAAACCTGCTGAGAGCTAACGTTACTGTATATTACCACCAGACATGAAACCTGCTGAGAGCTAAAGTTACTGTATATTACAGCTCAGACATGAAACCTGCTTTCTTTTCTTTCTTTCTGCGTACGCAGGCTGATACCCGCGGACACTCCCTGTATAGCCAGGCAGTGGAGTTTTTGTGTGTATGACCCTTTTTTATCCGCCATTAAGGCAGCCCATACTCCATCTTCGGGAAATGAAACCTGCAGAAGCTAAAGTTACTGTATATTACAGCTCAGACATGAACCTGCTGAGAGCTAAAGTTACTGTATATTACAGCTCAGATATGAAACCTGCTGAGAGCTAAAGTTACTGTAATTACAGCTCAGACATGAAACCCTGAGAGCTAAAGTTACTGTATATTACAGCTCAGACATGAAACCTGCTGAGAGCTAAGTTACTGTTATTACAGCTAAGATATGAAACCTGCTGGAGCTAAAGTTACTGTATATTACAGCTCAGATATAAACCTGCTGAAGCTAAATTACGGGTATTTTACAGCTCAGAAAAGAAACCTGCTGAGAGCTAAAGTTACTGTATATTACAGCTCAGATATGAAACCTGCTGAGAGCTAAAGTTACTATATATAAACAGTTCAGATATGAAACCTGCTGAGAGCTAAGTACTGTATATTACAGCTCAGATATGAAACCTGCTGAGAGCTAAAGTTACTGTATATTACAGCTCAGACATGAAACCTGCTGAGAGCTAAATTTTACTGTATATTACAGCTCAGATATAAAAACCTGCTGAGAGCTAAAGTTACTGTATATTACAGCTCAGACATGAAACCTGCTGAGAGCTAAAGCACTGTATATTCAGCTCAGATATGAAACCTGCTGAGAGCTAAAGTTAATGTATATTACAGCTCAGACTGAAACCTGCTGAGAGCTAAAGTTAATGTATATTACGCTCAGATATGAAACCTGCTGAGAGCTAAAAGTTACTGTATATTACAGCTCAGATATGAAACCTGCTGAGAGCTAAAGTTACTGTATATTACAGCTCAGACATGAAACCTGCTGAGAGCTAAAGTTACGTATATTACAGCTCAGATATGAAACCTGCTGAGAGCTAAAAGTTACTGTATATTACAGCTCAGATATGAAAGCTGCTGAGAGCTAAAGTTACTGTATATTACAGCTCAGATATGAAACCTGCTGAGAGCTAAAGTTACTGTATATTACAGCTCAATATGAAACCTGCTGAGAGCTAAAGTTACTGTATATTACAGCTCAGACATCAACCCAGCTGAGAGCTAAAGTTACTGTATATTACAGCTCAGATATGAAACCTGCTGAAGCTAAAGTTACGGTAAAAGACAGCTCAACATGAAACCTGCTGAGAGCTAAAGTTACTGAATATTCCAGCTCAGATATAAAACCCGCTGAGACTAAAGTTACGGTATATTACAGCTCAACATCAAACCTGCTGAGAGCTAAGTTCCTGTATATTACAGCTCAGACATCAACCTGCTGAGAGTAAATTTACTGTATATTACAGCTCAGATATGAAACCGCTGAGAGCTAAAGTTACTGTATTTTACAGCTCACACATGAAACCTGCTGAGAGCTAAAGTTACTGTATATTACAGCCAGATATGAAACCTGCTGAGAGCTAAAGTTACTGAAATTTTAAACAGCTCAGATGTGAACCGCTGAAGCTAAATTACTGTATATTACAGCTCAGACATGAAACCTGCTGAGAGCTAAAGTACTGTATAATTACAGCTCAATAAAACCTGCTGAAGCTAAAGTTACTGTATATTACAGCTCAGACATGAAACCCTGCTGAGAGCTAAAGCTACTGTATATACAGCTCAGATATGAAACCTGCGAGAGCTAAAGTTTACTGTATATTACAGCTCAGACATGAAACCTGCTGAGAGCTAAAGTTAATGTATAATTACAGCTCAGATATGAAACCTGCTGAGAGCAAAGTTACTGTATATTACACTCAGATAAAAAACCCTGCTGAGAGCTAAAGTTACTGTATATTACAGCTCAGACAGAAACCTGCTGAGAGCTAAAGTTACTGAAAATTACAGCTCAGAATGAAACCTGCTGAGAGCTAAAGTTAACGGTATATTACAGCTCAGACATGAAACCTGCTGAGAGCTAAAGTTACTGTATATAACAGCTCAGATATGAAACCTGCTGAGAGCTAAAGTTACTGTATATTACAGCTAAAGACATGAAACCTGCGGAGAGCTAAAGTTACTGTATATTACAGCTCAGACATCAAACCTGCTGAGAGCAAAAGTTACTGTATAATTACAGCTCAGATATGAAACCGCTGAGAGCTAAAGTTACTGTATATTACAGCTCAGATATGAAACCTCTGAGAGCTAAATTTTCTGATATTACAGCTCAGACATGAAACCTGCTGGGGCTAAAGTTACTGTATATTACAGCTCAATATAAAAACCTGCAGAGCTAAAGTTACTGTATATACAGCTCAGATAGGGAAACCTGCTGAGAGCTAAAGTTACTGTATATTACAGCTCAGACATGAAACCTGCTGAGAGCTAAAGTTACTGTATATTCCAGCTCAGATATGAAACCTGCTGAGAGCTAAAGTTACGGTATATTACAGCTCAGACATCAAACCTGCTGAGAGCTAAAAGTTCCTGTATATTACAGCTCAACATCAACCTGCTGAGAGCTAAAGTTACTGTATATTACAGCTCAGATATGAAACCTCTGAGAGCTAAAGTTACTGTATATTACAGCTCACACATGAAACCTGCTGAGAGCTAAAGTTACTGGTATATTACAGCTCAGATAGAAACCTGCTGAGAGCAAAGTAACTGTATATTACAGCCAGATATGAAACCTGCTGAGAGCTAAAGTTACTGAAATTTTACAGCTCAGACATGAAACCTGCTGAGAGCTAAAGTTACTGTATTTTAAACAGCTCCAGATATAAAACCCTGCTGAAGCTAAAGTTACTGTAAAATTACAGCTCAACATGAAACCTGCTGAGAGCTAAAGCTACTGTATATTACAGCTCAGATATGAAACCTGCTGAAGCTAAAGTTACTGTATATTACAGCTCAGACATGAAACCTGCTGAAGCTAAATTAAGTATATTACAGCCAGATATGAAAACCTGCTGAAGCTAAAGTTACTGTATATTACAGCTCAATATGAAACCGCTGAGAGCTAAAGTACGAAATATTACAGCTCAGAAAATGAAACCGCTGAAGCTAAAGTTACATGTAATTACAGCTCAGAATAAAAACCTGCTGAAAGCTAAAGTTACGTATATTACAGCTCAGATATGAAACCTGCTGAGAGCTAAATTTAAGTATATTACAGCTCAGATATGAAACCTGCTGAGAGCTAAATTTACAGTAAATACACTCAGATATGAAACCTGCTGAGAGCTAAAGTTACTTCTATATTCAGCTCAGATATGAAACCTGCTGAGAGCAACTTACTGTATATTAAAACCCAAACATAAACAAACCGCTGAGAGCTAAAGTTACTGTATATTACAGCTCAGACATGAAACCTGCTTTCTTTCTTTTTTTTCTGCGAAACGCAGCTGATACTCCTGGGGACACCCCCTGTATAGCCAGGCAGTGGAGTTTTTGTGTGTATGACCCTTTTTTACCCGCCATTAAGGCAGCCATACTCCATCTTCGGGAAATGAAACCTGCTGAGAGCTAAAGTTACGTATATTACAGCTCAGACATGAACCTGCTGAGAGCTAAAGTTACTGTATATTACAGCTCAGATAGAAACCTGCTGAGAGCTAAAGTTACTGTATATTACAGCTCAGGACATGAAACCTGCTGAGAGCTAAAATTACTGTATATTACAGCTCAGATATGAAACCGCTGAAGCAAAAGTTACTTATATTACAGCTCAGATTATGAAACCTGCTGAAGCTAAAGTTACTGTATATTACAGCTCAGATAATGAAACCTGCTGAGAGAAAAAGTTACTGTATATTACAGCCAGATAGAAACCTGCTGAAGCTAAAGTTACTATATATCACAGTTCAAAATAAAACCTGCTGAGAGCTAAAGTTACTGTATATTACAGCTCAGATATGAAACCTGCTGAGAGCTAAAGTTACTGTATATTACAGCTCAGACATGAACCTGCTGAGAGCTAAAGTTACTGTATATTACAGCTCAGATATGAAACCTGCGAAGCTAAAGTTACTGTATATTACAGCTCACACATGAAACCTCTGAGAGCTAAAGCTACTGTATATTACAGCCAGATATGAAACCTGCTGAGAGTTTAAACTTACTGTATTTTAACAGCTCAGACATGAAACCTGCTGAGAGCTAAAGTTACGGGTATTTTAAACAGCTCAGAAAAGAAACCTGCTGAGAGCTAAAGTTACTGTATATTACAGCCAGAATATGAAACCTGCTGAGAGCTAAAGTTACTGTATTTTACAGCTCAGACATGAAACCTGCTGAGAGCAAAAGGGTTACTGTATATTACAGCTCAGATATGAAACCTGCTGAGCTAAAGTTACTGTATATTACAGCTCAGATATGAAAGCTGCTGAGAGCTAAAGTACTGTATATTACAGCTCAGATTGAAACCTGCTGAGAGCTAAAGTTACTGTTATTAATACAGCTCAGATATGAACCTGCTGAGAGCAAAAGTTACTGTATATTACAGCTCAACATCAAACCTGCTGAAGCTAAAGTTACTGTATATTACAGCTCAGATATGAAACCTGCTGAGAGCTAAATTTAAACGGTATATGACAGCTCAGACATGAAACCTCTGAGAGCTAAAGTTACTGTATATTCCAGCTCAATATGAAACCTGCTGAGAGCTAAGTTACGGTATATTACAGCCAGCCCATCAAACCTGCTGAGAGCTAAAGTTCCTGTATAAACAGCTCAGACATCAAACTCTGCTGAGAGCTAAAGTTACTGTATATACAGCTCAGATAGAAACCTGCTGAGAGCTAAAGTTACTGTATATTACAGCTCAGATATGAAACCTGCTGAGAGCTAAAGTTACTGTATATTACAGCTCAGAAATGAAACCTGCTGGAGAGCTAAAGTTACTGTATATTCCCGCTCAGACATGAAACCTGCTGAGAGCTAAAGTTACTGTATATTACAGCTCCAGATAGAAACCTGCTGAAAGCAAAAGTTACTGTATATTACAGCTCAGATATGAAACCTGCTGAGAGCTAAAGTTACTGTATTTTAAACAGCTCAGATATGAAACCTGCTGGAGCAAAATTTACTGTATATCCAGCTCAGATATGAAACCTGCTGAGAGCTAAAGTTACTTGTATATTACAGCTCAGATATGAAACCTGCTGAGAGCTAACGTTACTGTATATTAAAACCTCAGACATGAAACCTGCTGAGAGCTAAAAGTTACTGTATATTACAGCTCAGACATGAAACCTGCTTTCTTTTCTTTCTTTCTGCGTACGCAGGCTGATACCCCTGCGGACACTCCCTGTATAGCCAGGCAGTGGAGTTTTTGTGTGTATGACCCTTTTTATCCCGCCATTAAGGCAGCCATACTCCATCTGGGGGAATGAAACCTGCTGGGGATCTAAGTTTACTGTATATTACAGCTCAACATAAAAACCTGCTGAGAGCTAAAGTTACTGTATATTACAGCTCAATATGAAACTGCTAGAGCTAAAGTTACTGTATATTACAGCTAAAGATATGAAACCTGCTGAGAGCTAAAGTTCTAATATCACAGTTCAGATATGAAACCTGCTGAGAGCTAAAGTTACTGATATTACAGCTCAGATATGAAACCTGCTGAGAGCTAAAGTTACCTGTTTTATACAGCTCAGACAGAAACCTGCTGAGAGAAAAAAGTTACTGTATATTACAGCTCAGAATGAAACCTGCTGAGAGCTAAGTTACTGTTATTACAGCTCAGACATGAAACCTGCTGAGAGCTAAAGCTACTGTATATTACAGCTCAGATATGAAACCTGCTGAGAGCTAAATTTACTGTATATTACAGCTCAACATGAAACCTGCTGAAGCTAAATTTTACTGTATATTCCCAGCTCAGAAAATGAAACCTGCTGAAAAGCTAAAGTTACTGTAAATTACAGCTCAGATATGAAACCTGCTGAGAGCTAAAGTTACTGTAAATTACAGCTCAGACTGAAACCTGCTGAGAGCTAAAGTTACTGTATATTACAGCTCAGATATAAAACCCTTTCTGGAGCAAAAGTTACTGTATATTACAGCTCAGATATGAAAGCTGCTGAGAGCAAAAATACTGTATATTACAGCTCAGATATGAAACCTGCTGAGAGCTAAAGTTACGTATATTACAGCTCAGATATGAAATCTGCTGAGAGCTAAAAGTTACTGTATATTACAGCTCAGACATCAAACCTGCGAGAGCTAAAGTTACTGAAATATTACAGCTCAGATATGAAACCTGCTGAGAGCTAAAGTTACGGTATATGACACTCAGACATGAAACCCTGCTGAGAGCTAAAGTTACGTTTATTCCAGCTCAGATATGAAACCTGCTGAGAGCTAAATTACGGTATATTACAGCTCAGACACCCAAACCTGCTGAAGCTAAAGTTCCTGTAAATTACAGCTCAGACATCAAACCTGCTGAGAGCTAAAGTTACGGTATATTACAGCTCAGATATGAAACCTGCTGAGAGCTAAAGTTACTGTATATTACAGCTCAGATATGAAACCTGCTGAGAGCTAAAGTTACTGTATATACACTCAGACATGAAACCTGCTGAGAGCAAAGTTACTGTATATTACGCTCAGATATGAAACCTGCGAGAGCAAAAGTTACTGTATTTTACAGCTCAGACATGAAACCTGCTGAAGCTAAAGTTACTGTATATACAGCTTAGAAAAGAAACCTGCTGAGAGCTAAAGTTACTGTATATTACAGCTCAGATATGAAACCTGCTGAGAGCTAAAGTTACTTGTATATTACAGCTCAAGATGAAACCAGCTGAAAGTTAAAGTTACTGTATATTACAGCTCAGATATGAAACCTGCTGAGAGCAAAGTTACTTGTATATTACAGCTCAGATATGAAACCTCCCTGAGAGCTAACGTTACTTTTATTACAGCTCAGATATGAAACCTGCTGAGAGCTAAAGTTACTGATAATAACAGCTCAGATATGAAACCGCTGAGAGCTAAATTTACTTGTAAATTACAGCTCAGATATGAAACCTGCTGAAAGCTAAAGTTACTGTATTTTACAGCTCAGATATGAAACCTGCTGAGAGCTAAGTTACTTGTATATTACAGCTCAGATATGAAACCTGCTGGGGAGCTAACGTTACTGTATATTACGCTCAGATATGAAACCTGCGAGAGCTAAAGTTACTTGAAATATTACAGCTCAGATATGAAACCTGCTGAGAGCTAAAGTTACTGATATTACAGCTCAGAAATGAAACCTGCTGAGAGCTAAAGTTACTGTATATTACAGCTCAGATATGAAACCTGCGGGAGAGCTAAAGTTACTGTATATTACAGCTCAGATATGAACCTGCTGAGAGCTAAAGTTACTTGTATATTACAGCTCAGATATAAAACCCTGCTGAGAGCTAAAGTTACTGTATATTACAGCTCAGATATAAAACCTGCTGAGAGAAATTTACTGTATATTACAGCTCAGATATGAAACCTTGCTGAAAAAAAAAAAAAATAAAAATTACTGTATATTACGCTCAACATGAAACCTGCTGAAGCTAAAGTTACGAATATTACAGCTCAGATAGAAACCTGCGGGAGAGCTAAAGTTACTGTATATTACAGCTCAATATGAAACCTGCTGAGAGCTAAGTTACTGTATTTTGCATCTCAGATATGAAACCTGCTGAAAGGTAAAGTTACTTGTATACTACAGCTCAGATATGAATATCCACGTTCACGTGGCAGACAATCGATAGACATGTAATTGATTCGAGCAGAAATGTCTGGGAACCTATGATTTTCGGTGAACGAAGAAAACGTGACTGAGACTACTAATGCAAACAGCGCAACTTTCTTAACTTGCTTCTACAGTCCACTCCACAATCGACCCTCTCGTTTATGCACTTGCTGTCAGCCTAGTTTGTCGGGGGAAAAGTGATATAGCTGCCCAAAACAGACCGAGGCGTGTGGCCTGCTCCTATCTTGTATTCACAGTGGACATGAATGAACAGAGGCTGAGAGAGGGAGACAGAGAATTCATCATTCTCTCTGTTGCTGGAAAGGAGGAGGCAATACCACTACGCAAGAAGTTCGTGAGATGAGGGGAAGCAAGAGGTTTGCAT
>CM031602.1:4056861-4066861 GCA_018398815.1 Conus ventricosus
ACAGACAGACAGACAGACAGACAGACAGACAGACAGACAGACAGACAGAGACAGACAGACAGACAGAGACAGAGAGAGACACAAAGAGAAGGGGAGGAGGAGCTAAAACATCTAAACAGTGTGCTGTTCCAATGAGTGTCTATGTATAAGCTTAAGAAACCATGTCGATTTTTAGAGAACTCCATGAATTGATCAGACTTTCTATTTCAAAATTCTGAGTGGATTACGTACCTCAGAGACACAAAATTTGCTTTTTTTTCGTCAGGGGGTAGTTCTTATCGTGCAAAGTGAAATTCCGCACAGTTCAAGTCTGTGCATAAAGTTCTTTTGATATTAATTAATGTTTTGTTTATGGGCTCTGAGATAATTGTATATGAAAACTCAGCATCAAATAAGTGATGATAACTTTACTGCGTACAGTAGGCCAGTTGAAACAGAAAGCACACTGACTGGAGAATAATTGACGTCATCGTTCACTTCACTGTAAGTGTCTCTTAAGGGATAGAAGGTTCATAAACATGATTCCGCTACTTTAGATACATAATATCCAATGGAAAGGTGGTGTCATACGTAGCCAAAACTGTCATTTTTCATATTTTCACTACACTCTTTTAGGAGAATTAATCGCACAATGTTAATGGTGTAGAGTTTGTTGCTAATTTCATTATGGAAATTTGTCTTCCCTGCAAGAACGCTGAGTGGAAATTGCATGAAATTGTAAAGAACTCAAGACTACACGAGGTATCCCACAATGAGAACTCTTTTATCACAATATTAATAGTATAAAATCTGAAGAAGTTAGATGTTAAAATGGCAACACGTATTCAGTTTCTCATTTCAAAGGATAGAATTCATTCCATCAGCTTTTTTTTTTTGCTTTTTTTTCCTTTTGTTGTTGATTTTGTTTTGTTTTGTTTTGTTTTAGGGATGGGAAGGGAAGAGGTGGGGGATGGACCAAGGTATCTTTAGATGATGGAAACGAAATGATGCAAACACGAATAAGCTAACAAAATGCATATAAAGACCACGTGTACACAGCCCACAATCTCTCCCAGCACACACATATACCCAGTATACTTTAAGAGCGTAAAAGAGATTTTTTTTAAATGGTGTTAAAATGTTTGGGTTTTTTTCTGTTGACAATGCTGGTGAAGGTCGTGGTAGTGGTGATAGTTGCGGTATCATCGTCACCAGCTGCCATAAATACCATACTGTATTTCAGTCGGCATCAGCATGTACGCACATACAGGAACTAGTTGTCACAAACACTCAGATTCTCTCTTCTGATGACCATTCAGAAGTGGTGGACAAGTAGGAAGAGACAGGACCACAGCAAAGCAAGGTAATTCCCAGACCCCAGCTCCTCACATTGCTGCCAGACATGTTGCCGATCACTTCCAGCCCCTGCAGGGACGAACCTTCTGTAGATTTGCAGAGACTGGCAGCAAGATATCTGCCAGACTTGGTCCTGGATGAGTGGAGAGAGAAATCTCATTTTCCTCCAGACCTCCATCAGATCAGAGTATGTGCGCCGCAAAGGTCCGGCAAAGAGAGGAGTCACCCCACTGGAAGATATTGTATTCGTATGCACTGCAGCGAAGCTGACGTCTCTTAAAAAGCGCAATTTAGTTATTAACACCCCCCCCCCCCCCCCGCCCCCATGATCTGCGGTTCACTAAGGCGAGGGCGGAGGGGGTGGGGGAGTTCAACGTCCTTTCATTTGTTCTCTTGTCTCTGGTCCTGAATCGATGTACTCTACGTGCCAATGGCCGCCAAATGAGGACATATGAAAGGCGCGCGATGTCTGCAGCAAGTGCAATAACAACCAGACAGACAAACGTCTGCTGGTCTCCCCTCTTCCTTGTCCACTTACGTGAATGTCAACCACGTTTGTGTCCAAAATGAGCGTCAACATGAACTGAGAAGTCAGCAGGTCTCGCTACTGTTTGACATCAGCGAGGTTTCTTGTTTCGTCTCAATTAAGGCGAGGCCTGGTTACACAGTGTTGTGTGGAAAACACACGTTAAGCTTAAAAATGTCTCCGCTGGATAATATTCAACATGAAACAATTGACCAAGGCTGCCAGGACTCCACGTGAGCTTCAGGTCGTTAACACTGGCAATGTGTTTGATGAATGCCGCGTGCATATGGTCTGTGTTTCCACGACAGAAATACAACAGTGATGTTAAAGGTCTTAATATGTTTTGTGGTTGCAGTGATGACATAAACTTACGGGTCATACTACAATAACCTCCCATCAACCAAATAAGTAGATGCTGGCATTTAGTTTAGAACTATTCATCGACAGAGTTTTGTAAAACATGACACCTTGATATGGACACATTCTGTTTATATCGCGTATGATCCCTGTATAAGGACGGCTTGAAGGCTTGGCAGAAACCTATCATGGCACAGATCAATCTTTATAGATCATGCCAAACATGTGCACAAAGGTTCAAATGCAGGCATACAATACTGTAATTTAAGCAGAGTGGTGCTACAGAAAATCCTGGTGTGACCATTGTGAAGTAAATTTGTTTTGCTGTTCAACAATAATGAAAAAAAACCATAGTGTGCCTGACCTAATGACACATCCTAGAGACATGGAATCAGATCGATGTGGCGCTGTGCTGTGTCTGGAGACATGGAATCAGATGGATGTGGCGCTGTGCTGTGTCTGGAGACATGGAATCAGATGGATGTGGCGCTGTGCTGTGTCTGGAGACATGGAATGAGATGGATGTGGCGCTGTGCTGTGTCTGGAGACATGGAATCAGATGGATGTGGCGCTGTGCTGTGTCTGGAGACATGGAATCAGATGGATGTGGCGCTGTGCTGTGTCTAGAGACATGGAATCAGATGGATGTGGCGCTGTGCTGTGTCTGGAGACATGGAATCAGATGGATGTGGCGCTGTGCTGTGTCTAGAGACATGGAATCAGATGGATGTGGCGCTGTGCTGTGTCTGGAGACATGGAATCAGATGGATGTGGCGCTGTGCTGTGTCTAGAGACATGGAATCAGATGGATGTGGCGCTGTGCTGTGTCTGGAGACATGGAATCAGATGGATGTGGCGCTGTGCTGTGTCTGGAGACATGGAATCAGATGGATGTGGCGCTGTGCTGTGTCTAGAGACATGGAATCAGATGGATGTGGCGCTGTGCTGTGTCTGGAGACATGGAATCAGATGGATGTGGCGCTGTGCTGTGTCTAGAGACATGGAATCAGATGGATGTGGCGCTGTGCTGTGTCTGGAGACATGGAATCAGATGGATGTGGCGCTGTGCTGTGTCTGGAGACATGGAATCAGATGGATGTGGCGCTGTGCTGTGTCTGGAGACATGGAATCAGATGGATGTGGCGCTGTGCTGTGTCTAGAGACATGGAATCAGATGGATGTGGCGCTGTGCTGTGTCTGGAGACATGGAATCAGATGGATGTGGCGCTGTGCTGTGTCTGGAGACATGGAATCAGATGGATGTGGCGCTGTGCTGTGTCTAGAGACATGGATCAGATGGATGTGGCGCTGTGCTGTGTCTGGAGACATGGAATGAGATGGATGTGGCGCTGTGCTGTGTCTGGAGACATGGAATGAGATGGCTGTGGCGCTGTGCTGTGTCTAGAGACATGGAATCAGATCGATGTGGCGCTGTGCTGTGTTGACATTTTCTCACAACCAGGACCGTTCGAGGAAGAGCAAGGGTGCCAGGGTTTATCTTGTCTCATCCCATCTCATCTACTCCACTGGGCCATAGAATTAACGTCCGTCTGCAGTCTGTCACTCTGACACGCCTGATACGACTGATGCAATTCTGATTCTCATCGGTGGAGAGTATGATCTGCTGCTTGCTTGCTGCCAGTCCCAGTGGCCATGGTTCCGAGTGCACCTCAGGCATGCTAGGCGAGGTCTGTGGTCTAATCTTCTCTCCGACCAGCGCCTTTCCATTTCTCACTCCGCCCTGCACAACACATGGCTACTGGACATCGTCTGCTGGCTTCCAAATGAACGCCAGCGCCTAGCTGTTTCATAGGCGTGTCCAGGCCTGATTTCCCAGATGACTCTAGGAGGTCAGGCAGTAGCTTAGTGCAGCATCATGCTGCTGAAGATCGTGTTCACTTGATGTAGGTACTGGCTATGGGGGGATGCCCTCTTAAAGAAGTTGATCGACTGTCACTCACGGCAGTCTGCCACTCATCTAGGCTTTTTTGTTTGGGGGTATCGGCATTGCAAGAAGTTGATCGACTGTCACTCACGGCAGTCTGCCACTCATCTAGGCTGTTTTGTTTGGGGGTATCGGCATTGCTTGTCGTCAGAACTG
Organism: Conus ventricosus; assembly: GCA_018398815.1. NCBI lineage: Eukaryota > Metazoa > Mollusca > Gastropoda > Neogastropoda > Conidae > Conus > Conus ventricosus. The sequence goes on from CM031602.1 coordinate 4,061,181, forward strand.
AAGCAAAATTTATTCCGTCGGGGTCTCTCATTATTAAATGCATAAGTGAATGCATATCTGAACTTCGTTTTTTTTTCCCAGCTTACCTGATGCTGGGCTAGACTACAGGAAACGTTTTTTGTACATTTTTGTTTAGGGTGAGAATTAAGTCCCCCGAACTGCATCTTTTCGCCTTCATTAATTGGAAACTTATGGTAGCATCTCCTTTGTCAAATCGGTAAATACACACACGGGTCTAGTGAGAAGACAGTCATGCGGCTGTTGTTGAATGAATCCTGTTGTTGTGTCTCGGTGCACTACGTACAAGGCCACGATGTTGTACCGAAAGGCTCATCAGAGGTTAGAGTGATCAAATCTCTAGCTCTGACATTAAGAAATGAAGACCATGACAGTAATCATTCAAATTAGACTTCTAAACCAAATAACGACATCTTTGTCATTTGCAACACCATTCTAAGATCTTTTCTCTTTTGATCAGCTGAATAATAACAACAGTGTAATGCAATACCATTGTATTATCTTTTCTCTTTTGAACGCTGAATGTAAACAGAGGTGTAAAGCAACACCATTGTCTTTTGAACAGCTGAATGTTAAGAAAAGTGTAAAGCAATACCATTCTATTATCTCTTCTCTTTTGAACAGCTCAACTTTACCAAAAGTGTACAGCAACACCGTTATATTATCTGTTCTCCTTTGAACAGCTCAACTTTACCAAAAATGTGAAGCAACACCGTTCTATTATCTCTTCTCTTTTGAACAGCTGAATGTTAACATCAATTCTCTCTCTCTCTCTCTCTCTCTCTCTCTCTCTCTCTCTCTCTCTCTCTCTCTCCTCTCTCTCTCTCTCTCTCTCTCTCTCTCTGTGTGTGTGTGTGTGTGTGTGTGTGTGTGTGTGTGTGTGTGTGTGTGTGTGTGTGTGTGTGTGTGTGTGTGTGTGTGTGTGTGTGTGTGACGTGCAGAGAGAGAAAGTTGAGGAAGCTGAAGATGAGAGTAGGCAGGGTATATCTAAAGAGAAAAAGATGAAGTCTGACCACACCATTTTCTCTTAAACAGCATACCCATACAGTCTTTAAACCTTCTCTAAGTACAACATATCGATCTCCGATTCTTTCCGAAACTTTTCGATGAAAACGCCCGAACTTTCAAATCCAGTCTAAAGACCTTGCAGCAAATGTTCAGACGTCAGGCCTACCACTCTGTCCCATGTTCAGAAGTCAGGCCTACCACTCTGTCCCATGTTCAGAAGTCAGGCCTACCACTCTGTCCCATGTTCAGAAGTCAGGCCTACCACTCTGTCCCATGTTCAGAAGTCAGGCCTACCACTCTGTCCCATGTTCAGAAGTCAGGCCTACCACTCTGTCCCATGTTCAGAAGTCAGGCCTACCACTCTGTCCCATGTTCAGAAGTCAGGCCTACCACTCTGTCCCATGTTCAGAAGTCAGGCCTACCACTCTGTCCCATGTTCAGAAGTCAGGCCTACCACTCTGTCCCATGTGTGATGCACCGGCTAAACTGACCGAAGACGGAACATGACATGGCTGCTGAGGTCAGAGTGGCACTGGCTCTTGCTGAAATCCCAGTGTTGACACATATAAAAGAAAAAGATGAACATGGCCTTGGGCGTGGGGAACATACTGTGAGATAAGGAATTTGTTTGTCATCGTTTCTATACTTTCAGTGGGGAACGAACACTGGCAATTGCTGGTGACAGGGACAGAGTAAGGGAAGGATGCTGGGGGGATTAGAGAGAGTGAAGGACTGAAGGGGAGGGGCTGGAGAGAGAGAGAGAGAGAGAGAGAGAGAGGAGAGAGAGAGAGAGAGAGAGAGGAGAGAGAGAGAGAGAGAGAGAGAGAGATCTTGAAATAACCCAATTTTTTGTTCGATTATCCTATTTCTGACACACAACGCTTCTGCTACATATTCAATTCATTCTTCTGTAGCACTTTCATTATTATCTGATAATAGCATAGAAACTGTTGAGATATTTGATTGCTATGAACAGGAATTCAGTTCACGGCAACTCTTGAGTTTACTTGCTCAGGCAACGCAACGGAACATGGAGAAATGGACAAATGAATTGTTTTGAGTATTAATAATGTAAAAACCACTGCTTCAAAATTTAACCCACCTTCCCTCACCTTCAATTTGTCAAACTATCTCTATGTCATTTTTGTGTGATTAATGTTAAGTATGTTTCTGCCTGAAAATGCTGTTAACACAAGAGCAATATTTGCACGTACCTATACCTTCCATGTTTGCATGCCAAATTTGCTTGAAAAGGAAAATAGCCTTTCTTCGATTTCTGCTATAAATTCAGACTCATTAACTACAAACTGGTTAAAAAAACAGTACTGAAACTTTGAATGAGAGGGTGGTAGTTACCGCCAATGACATTGACAAACAAAGCACATGACAAGACAATGACATTGACAAACAAAGCACATGACAAGACAATGACATTGACAAACAAAGCACATGACAAGACAATGACATTGACAAACAAAGCACATGACAAGACAATGACATTGACAAACAAAGCACATGACAAGACAAGTACTGAAACTGTTTTTATCTTCTTTTTTTTTGTACATTTGACACCCAGTTAAATGGACCAGATTCGACAAGCAATAATACCATCTATTACACCTGCCTGTATATTCTTGAGAGAGAGAGAGAGAGAGAGAGAGAGAGAGAGAGAGAGAGAGAGAGAGAGAGAGAGAGAGAGAGAGAGAGGCAGTCAGACAGACAGACAGAGACAGAGAGACAGACAGAGACAAAGACAGACAGAAACAAAGAGACAGAGTGATGGAGACAGAGAGGAAAGCGAGGGGAAGAGAGAGGAAGGGGACAGGCATACCATAGAGAGGAAGGGGACAGGCATACCATAGAGAGGAAGGGGACAGGCATACCATAGAGAGGAAGGGGACAGGCATACCATAGAGAGGAAGGGGACAGGCATACCATAGAGAGGAAGGGGACAGGCATACCATAGTAGCTCTTATCAATTACAGTAACAACAACACTTTCTCTCAGTTTCTGACGCACGAAAGTAATGATTTCCAGTAAATCAAAAGAAGATGAAAATTGAATTTTCTTCCTGGTGAATTCCCAGTTCAACATTTTCAGCATGTATCAACATTTCATTTTAAATCCAAATTAGTTTAAGAAAAAAAAAGGGGGGGGGAGGGTTCTTACAGCGATAGTGTTGCGTTTGCAAATGCTGTAATGAGAATGTGCGTCACTCAACACAATCTCACCACAAAACTCGTGGCGATAAAGGACTTCTTTATAATAGGATTGGAAACCGTCTCTTTCGTAATTTTGCTGTAAAGAACGAGAGGTCTTCGTTTCAGAACAAACCGATTACCTGAAACTCTGATCTTATTTTCTGTGCAAATGTTGTTGGGTTTTTTTGTTTTTTCAACATCAGACCCAACATCAGACCACTCAGCAAGGAACTAGAATAATTGTCTTTCCTCAGACCAGACGTACTGTGAATTAAAATTATCTGCATATGAAAACACAGATATGAACGTGTAGGTTCACATGGAGATCGATGAACAGCTAATTGATATGAACGTGTAGGTTCACATGGAGATCGATGAACAGCTAATTGATATGAACGTGTAGGTTCACATGGAGATCGATGAACAGCTAATTGATATGAACGTGTAGGTTCACATGGAGATCGATGAACAGCTAATTGATATGAACGTGTAGGTTCACATGGAGATCGATGAACAGCTAATTGATATGAACGTGTACGTTCACATGGAGATCGATGAACAGCTAATTGATATGAACGTGTACGTTCACATGGAGATCGATGAACAGCTAATTGATATGAACGTGTACGTTCACATGGCAGACGGATCGATGAACAGCTAATTGATATGAACGTGTACGTTCACATGGCAGACGGATCGATGAACAGCTAATTGATATGAACGTGTAGGTTCACATGGCAGACGAATCGATGAACAGCTAATTGAATTTGGAGATCTCTCTGGGAACTTGTGATCCGTTGGTGACCGAAGATAAAGTGACTGGGGCTACTTGCAAACAGCGGAACATTTTCCCCCTATCTTACTTCTACAGTCTCACTCCACAGTGGACTCTCTCTGTTTATTCACTGGCTGTCAGTCCTACGTTGTTCTGGGAAGTTTTCCCAGCTGTCGGGCTGTCCGAGTGGCGTGTCGTCCGTGTCTCGTCTTTACAAATTGTGTTCACAGTGGAGGAGGACGGTGTGACAGGAAACTTAGAGTTCAAAATTTTATCGACATGTTAAGGAAGAAAGAGGTCTTCTGAAGACAGAAGAAAACTAATAACATGAGCAAACGATTGAAAGGCCGAAAGACCAATGGCAGTCCATATCTATTAGTGTTGTCATCAAATACTGAAAGACCAATGGCAGTCCAATATCTATTAGTGTTGTCATCAAATACTGAAAGACCAATGGCCAGTCCAAAATCTATTAGTGTTGTCATCAAATACTGAAAGACCAATGGCAGTCCAATATCTATTAGTGTTGTCATCAAATACTGAAAGACCAATGGCAGTCCAATATCTATTAGTGTTGTCATCAAATACTGAAAGACCAATGGCAGTCCAATATCTATTAGTGTTGTCATCAAATACTGAAAGACCAATGGCAGTCCAATATCTATTAGTGTTGTCATCAAATACTGAAAGACCAATGGCAGTCCAATATCTATTAGTGTTGTCATCAAATACTGAAAGACCAATGGCAGTCCAATATCTATTAGTGTTGTCATCAAATACTGAAAGACCAATGGCAGTCCAATATCTATTAGTGTTGTCATCAAATACTGAAAGACCAATGGCAGTCCAATATCTATTAGTGTTGTCATCAAATACTGAAAGACCAATGGCAGTCCAATATCTATTAGTGTTGTCATCAAATACTGAAAGACCAATGGCAGTCCAATATCTATTAGTGTTGTCATCAAATACTGAAAGACCAATGGCAGTCCAATATCTATTAGTGTTGTCATCAAATACTGAAAGACCAATGGCAGTCCAATATCTATTAGTGTTGTCATCAAATACTGAAAGACCAATGGCAGTCCAATATCTATTAGTGTTGTCATCAAATACTGAAAGGACCAATGGCAGTCCAATATATATTAGTGTTGTCATCAAATACTGAAAGACCAATGGCAGTCCAATATCTATTAGTGTTGTCATCAAATACTGAAAGACCAATATATTATTAGGGCACATACTGAAAACCAATCATAATCTATTAGTGTTGTCATCAAATACTGAAAGACCAATGGCAGTCCAATATCTATTAGTGTTGTCATCAAATACTGAAAGACCAATGGCAGTCCAATATCTATTAGTGTTGTCATCAAATACTGAAAGACCAATGGCAGTCCAATATCTATTAGTGTTGTCATCAAATACTGAAAGACACAAGCTTGGCGTCTATATCAATTAGGTAGTCACAAATACTGTAAAGACATGATGGCAAGGTCCAATATCATTTGTTGTCATCAAATGCTGAAAGAAATGGACAGTTCCAATATTATTAGTGTTGTCATCAGGAATACTGAAAGAGACTAATGGCAGTGCACAGCTTAATACTGATAAAGTCAGCAATTCTAGTCGACATCTAATACTGAAAACAATGGCAGTCCAATATCTGTTAGTGTTGT
>CM031602.1:4071861-4114361 GCA_018398815.1 Conus ventricosus
TCTGTACAGTAATACGTTCTCTTCTATGCTCCCTTCTTCTGCCCATACTGCCAGGATTGTTGCATAACTTTAAATTAATTTCAGCATCATCCAACCCCACGTGACCTTCTGGTCACATACAAAGGAAAGAAGTCGTGTCCTGGTGGGAAAAAATCAAGTATTTAGGATTTCTCATACCTCTAAATGTATACCACGGTTACTAATCTACGGACGTCCACTGAATTTGTCATCCTGAAATTAAAAATCAAAAGCCAAACAGCAAGAAACGAATGATAAACAGTACGGACTGACGCAAAAAAAAAAAGCACATAAACAGTCTGTATGGGCAGACACCAGAAAAAAAAAAACAGACGGTTTGTTCCCACTCCAGACAGTGTGAACAGTTTCACAACGTCATATCGAAATCACAACATAGGCGTTCCCGAGTTATGAATTCTGCAAAAGAAAAGTGCAAAGAAGCTATAGACCAAAGACAGTAGAACGGGCCATGGGGGCAGAAACAAAGAAGCTATAGACCAAAGACAGTAGAACGGGCCATGGGGGCAGAAACAAAGAAGCTATAGACCAAAGACAGTAGAACGGGCCATGGGGGCAGAAACAAAGAAGCTATAGACCAAAGACAGTAGAACGGGCCATGGGGGCAGAAACAAAGAAGCTATAGACCAAAGACAGTAGAACGGGCCATGGGGCAGAAACAAAGAAGCTATAGACCAAAGACAGTAGAACGGGCCATGGGGGCAGAAACAAAGAAGCTATAGACCAAAGACAGTAGAACGGGCCATGGGGGCAGAAACAAAGAAGCTATAGACCAAAGACAGTTGAACGGGCCATGGGGGCAGAAACAAAGAAGCTATAGACCAAAGACAGTAGAACGGGCCATGGGGGCAGAAACAATAGTGGATAACAATGAAAGAACAAAAGGCAGAATCAAAGATAATGACAGGAGGGAGCAAACGACTAGCATGGGATTTGACAAAGATGGGAATACAGATGAACCACAACAGCCCCGCTGCATTCCCACGGAAGTTGGTTTTTTTTTTTACTGAAACTAGTTGGGCACTCAGGAGAGCACAGCCATCGGTCAACAGTACACGGATCCCGGATCCACCGTTCGATCCGGATCCGCACCATGGAATGCCACCACAAATTAATGAGCTTGTCTTTGGACCACATTCCATGTCTACACCACAAACACACACACACACACACACACACACACACACACACACACACACACACACACACACACACACATACACGCGCGCGCGCGTGTGTGTGTACGCCACATACACAGGCACACTCACATTATACATATATTTACACATACATGAGGGCACACATGAGCATGCTTACACAAGTCCACAGCTCACACACATGCACATACACACACACACACACACACACACACACACGCGCGCGCGCGCGCGTACTGTATACACGGACACTCACGCGCACGCGCGCACACACACACACACACACACACACACACACACACACACACACACACACACACACACACACACACACACACACAATGGGCCCATGCCCACCTATGCACAAACAGACACACACATGCATACACTCCCCACACCACACATACAATGACCTTAGTGGCACAGGCAACGTTAGATAGGTACGCAACATCTGACCAGTGCGGTGGGCTAATGCACGAGTCAGAAATCTGCTCATTCGTAGCCATGGAACCCTCTTCTTAAATGTTCACAGTGGGCTTGTTGGGACAAAACACCAACTGCCGAAGAGAACAATCAATGTGACTGTTCACTTCACTGCAAACATTTTTTTCGGGGACAAACGGTTCGTAATCATGATTTCGCCATGAGACAAGTGATGTCACGCGAGGCCCAAATTCTTATTTTTACGTCATAGATTCATTACACTGTTGTAGGATGATTGATGACATTAGCTGCACAGTTATGTTTATAATGTATGGCTTATTGTTTGTTTTCATGTAGAACCTGCTCTTTTTTTTTAAGATTGTCAAGTGGTAATCTGCAGTTTCCTGGGCATTACATGGTAACCTTTTTTTCCTAATTGTACAGAACTCAAGACTGGGTACACCTCATTACATCATGTCTCCCACAACAAAAACGTTTTATTTACCACAGTGCTAATTGTGTAAAATTTTAATATGTCAAATGTTGCAATGGCAGTACGTGGTCGATTTACAAACCCCAAAATGTTGATGTACCTTAATCTGAAAAGGAGCAATTAATTCCATAAAGCTTTTTTTACGGGGAGAGGGGGGGAGGCATGGTCTCTAAGATGATATAAACGAACTGATGCAGACACGAATAAGATAGTAAACTACAAAGACCATGCGAACGTGTGTCTTGTGATTCGTTTGGCCACGTTTTCTGGCGGTTCGCTAACATTTATTTAAGATTCAGGTGAGCACAGTCTGCACCCTCGTCACCACACACATGTGCCCAGCAAACTTAAACTACGTAAATCAGATCTTGTCAACATGACTATTTTAAGGTGGTAACAGCAGTGGCAGTAATAGTGGTGGTGGTGGTTGTGGTGGTAATAGCAGTGGCAGTAATAGTGGTAGTTGTGGTGGTAATAGTAGTGGCATCATCGTTATCAACTGTCAGAAATACTAGACTGCATCCCAGTCAGCATCAGCGTGCACGCACAGATAGGAACTAGTTGTCACAAACACTCAGATTTTCCCTTCTAATGATCGTTAATCCCAGTCAGCATCAGCGTGCACGCACAGATAGGAACTAGTTGTCACAAACACTCAGATTTTCCCTTCTAATGATCGTTAATTTAGCACTGTGTAGTGATGGACGCGTTGGAAAAGACAGGACCAGCGCAAAGCAAGCTCATCTCCGGCACCTATCTCCTCCCATTGCTGCCAGACCTGTTGGCGGCAAATTCCAGTCCCTGCTGGAAGGGACATTCAGTCAGTTTGCAGAGAGCGGCGGCAAGACATCTGCCAAACTTGGGCCTGAATGAGTGGACAGAGAAATCTCATTTGCCTCCAGACCTCCATCGGATTAGAGCGAGTGCGCTGCAAGGGTCCAGCAAAGACAGAAGTTACCCCAGTGGAAGATATTGTATTCGTATGCACTGCAGCGAAGCTGTCGTCTCTTGAAAAACAAGATTGAGTTCACACACACACACACACACACACACACACACACACACACACACACACACACACACACACACACATGGTCACCGTTCACCAAGGCGAGGACAAGAGGGGGAGGATCAACATCTTTTTATTTGCCCTCTTGTCTCTCGTCCTGAATTAATGTACTTTACGTGCCTATGACCGCCGAATCAGGACAGCTGGAAGGTGCGCGATGTCTGCAGTATGGGCGACAATCAGACAGACAAACCGCTTGCTTGTCTCCCCTCTTCCTTGTCCACTTGCGTGAATGTCGACAATGTTTGTGCCCGAAGTAAGCGTCAAAAAGTCGGTCGTGAGCGTCGGTGACTTACGAATTAAGAGGTCAGCAGGTCTTGCTGCTGTTGGAAATCAGTGAGGTTCGTGCACGCCTGCCTTGTGATGTGCACTAAGCGGAGGACTGGCTACTGCAGTTCTGTTTTTCAAAATACACGCTAAGCTTCGGAATGATCTCCACCGGAATTAACATGAAATAATCGACCGAAAATAGTATTATGAGGACCCCGCGTGGACTTCAAGTCGGTAGCACTGCCAGTGTGTCTACTGAATGCCCCGTGTTTATGGTCTATGTTTCCTTCACAGACATACGAGGGTGGTCCTGGAGGTACTGATATGATTTGTGGTTGCGGTGACGACAACAAACGTCCGTATGCAAATTAGCACTATGACACGCCCGAAATGACTGACGCTATACTGATTCCCATCCATGGGAAACATGATCTTCTGCTGCTGGCAGCCAGTCTCAGTGGCCGCGGTTCTCAGTCCACTGTCAGCGTGCTGGTTGGCGTCTGCTGGTGGTCTGTTCTTCAGTCTGACAGGCACTGTTCACATTCTTGTTCCACCATTGGCTACTGAAGATCGCCTAGTGGTTTCCCAATGAATGCCCGGTTATTTCATAAGCGTGTCTGGGCCTGATTTCCCAAATGATACTGTAAGATTAGGCAGTGACCTGGTGCAATATCATGTTGCTGGAGATGATGTTCTGTTCATGTGTAGATTGTAGCTGTTAATTCACTCAGGACTGACGGGTTTTTTTTTTCTCTTTACTTTCCCACGGAACTGGCCATTTGTAGGGGTTAGTAAAACAAAATCACAACAACAAAATGTTAGAAGTTAGGACATAAAATGTTCAGAACTGCTTAGAAACATATTGTGTTAGTTCGGGTGAAAATATGAAATGTCCTACCTTCATCGTCTGCAGCAAGGTAAAACTTGACACAGGGGGATGTCTTGTATACATATCCCAGTAAACAGTCTTTGGGACAGTCTGTTCATTCACAAAATAATCCCGGGAAACACAATGTCTTTGGGACAGTCTGTTCATTCACAAAATAATCCAAGTTGTGTCCAAAGATGATTTTTGATTCATACCATAACCTGTAGCGTACTGCATGTGCCACTAATACTGACACCAGCACAATAGGAAAAAAAGAAGAAACTAAAAACCTACACCATCACACTATGTATACACTGGCTTGCTTGATGATGTGATTCTGTACTAGTTTGTCGCACAGGATGAGGCTCGGGGTGAAGAGGTAGAAGAAAAGCGTTTTCCACCACTTCATGGTCTCGAGGTCTAGTGGACTGTAGATCAGCTGGTCACTTTTGTCCACCCCAGCCATGTTCTCAACTGCCCACAGCATGTGGTCACCTGTCATGGTATGGGGGGTGACCTTGGTGGTGATGACATGGACTGACTTCATATCTGTCCGCTGCAAAACAGCAACAGCACCTGACATAACAGCACAATAAATCATTCTCCATGTAAAAGATGTTTTTCCTTTCATTTTACTCACCATTGCTTTTTCCTTGAAACATAGCAACGTCATAATCATCATAGTCTTTACTTTCACAAGTGTGTGTAGTAACAGTCGCGGTAGTAGTAGTAGTAGTAGTAGTAGTAGTAGTTGTAGTAGTAGTAGTAGTAGTAGTAGTAGCAGTAGTAGCAGTAGTAGTAGTAGTAGCAGCAGCAGCAGCAGTAGCAGTAGTAGGAGCAGTAGAGCTACTTTACGTCTTTTCACAAAATCATGTGATATTAGACGAGAGAGAGAGAGAGAGAGAGAGAGAGAGAGAGAGAGAGAGAGAGAGAGAGAGAGAGAGAGGAGAGAGAGGCATAGACAGAGAGAGAATGTGTGTATAATATGCTCATATGCGTGCATGGGTATGTGCGTACGTACGTGCGTGTATTTGTTTGCTGGTGTGTACATTTCATCGCAGTAAGACTGCCAATATATAAAAGTAAATACCAAGCCGGATTATTTTCAAACAAGAGGTAGCTTTAAAAGCAAAAGCAAAATCAGAAAAAACATCAGTTACAGACATGCCTGATAAACATGGTAGGTATCTCCTAAGAGGCACACATTCAAACAAACTATGATGCATTGATTTGTTTGTTTCACCACGTATATATTTTGTTGAAGCATTGTGTTTTAGTTCTGAGAGTGTCTAGTTTAAGTCGATAAAACGTTGAAACGAAGTTTCTGTATTGATACAGATCACGACATTGCAGGTGTTGCATGACTTGACAGAATCAATACTGAAAAGTGAACTGCATTGCATCACAAACCGCACAAACTCTTCCCCTGTAATGTCCAACACACGCTCACCTCTCTGCTCGGCCTGCACGGCGTCATCGCTATCACCACCACCTTCTCCCTATCACTCACGTCAGCTAACAGTGCAGGCACTCCCGACTTCAGCATATGAAGTTCTCACTTTCAATAAAAAAAATCCTCATTACTGTCGTCAAAGTCTTCCTTAATGTCAGAACCTTCATTCTTAAGTGATTATAACACTTTTAACGTCATGAAACACTGACCACCACGATTTTTCTCCGAGCTTCGCTGCCGTGTAAAGCTGGGTTGAGACCCCATTGTTGACTGTCACGGTCAAAATTCAACACAACCAAAGTGTGGTCCGTCGCCGGCCACTTCAACTGGACATAAGTCCAAACGCAGACATTCTAGGCGCCACGTAGACGGCCCATGGTTCGGATCCAGCCAATTAAGCATAGGGGAGAGGCTCCACAGAGACGGTCTGTCCGGCTAGACGGACTAAGCAGCTTTGACCGACGCCTCGATGTCTAGCGAGACGAGTCGTAGCGCCTGGCTCAGGCTCATCTAGCCAATTTGTGGAACCAGCGCCATTGTTAGTCGGACGTCGCAGGTTAAAGCAGGAAAGGGAGAGGGAGAAGGTAGTGTGTGGTGGGGGTGAAATCTAGCTAATCAATTAAATGACCAATTGACCACCACAGAGAGTAAGGCGTGTAGGCGTGACTGTCATGATTTGAATATCCAATGGAATTAGAGGGAGATAACTTCGGGTATCAGGGGTAAAAATACTGACCAATGGTACTCGCCCTTTTTGGACAGATCGGAACGGAATAAGAAGGATGTGAGAGTGAGAGAACGGCAGAACGAGGGGGAGAACGAACAGAGAGACAAGGAGAGAGAGAGAGGTTCTGGGGTGTAGTCTCTGCAGGAGAAAGGCAGAGAGATGAGAGGAGTGAAGTTTGAGCATTAGCACCAGATATAGTCTGCAAAGGGAGGACTGAAGAGAGATGTGGAAAGAGAGAGTTGCTAACTAATGAAGAGAAAAAGAAAGAAAAGAAAAGGAAAAGAAAAGCAACCATGTCCATTTAATAGAGCAGACTAGGAGAGAGAGAGAGAGTGCAATGCGTTAATGCAGGAAGAAAGAAAGGAGAACAGATCGATGTTGATAGTCACTGTTCCATCTGAACCGGGGGTTCGACCTCATACTTGGCCAGCGCCACTTTCATCGGCAGTCCAACCTGACCAACGCCAGTGCCAGCAGACCAATACCAGTGCCAGCAGTTGTGTCGTGTTGTGAAAGTGACAGTGAAAGAAAAAAAGAAGGAAAAGAAAAAGAGACAGTGATTCGTGAATAGTTAAGATCACCTGGCCAGGTAAAGTAGAAACCTATTTATACCCGGGTTAGTTAATGATGATTTAGACAAATGATTTTGTGAAGTTCAGGAAAGAGAGAATGTTTTATTTTGTTTGATTCCATATGCATTGATGTTTCGTTCTATGAGCATGTGTAGTAAAGTTATAGACTTTACTAGTGGTTTGATGTGACGAATGCATGATATATGAATGAGATTGTAAGCAAGCTGTGAGTGTGTTTGGGCTGTGCGCTAGTCCTTCCTCCATCGACATCACCAGAGGTTGACAATTTATTGGCGAGCTTGCCAGGATATTCTGGCCCATTTATTATAATTGTTCAACTTCTCAGAGAGGAAGCTGGGTGGGATTCAAGTGTTGTAATCCTAAGACAAGGTGTTGTCTTACTGTATGTTCCCAAGATAGTTAATACTAGGCTTGGCATTTCAGCCCCAGAGTACTTATTTCGTACAGATTGCCTATAATTCGCTCTCATAGTTGGGTCAGGCGCTGGGCGTCTTATAAAAACTAACTACGTTGTCCCAAGCCAATATTATCATTCATAGGATTGTGCTATTACGTCACTCGTGTCGATAACCACCAGTTTGGCTGTCGTAGTAAAAAAAACTTGTTAAAAAAAAAAGAGATACAATGGGGGAAGAAAAGAACACCCCAAATTGAACAACTGTGACCGCGCTCGGATTTGGGTTTACTCAGGAATGAGTTGCGTGCATTCGTTGAAAACCAAACAAAAGATGGAAAGGGATGAACGCGCGGAAAAGACGCCGGTGATTGGAAATAGCAGACGGGAAAAGGTAAAGAAGCGCAAGAAATAGAAAATTTAAAGGATTCGGGCTAATTGAATCAGGCTGGGAAACGCGGAAACAGAAAGAATAAGGAAGCGCAGGAAACGAAAGAATGAACAGGAAACGAAAGATTAAGTTAAATTAGGTTAAGAAGGTGAAATACAAAGGGAGACCACCGAGGATGGAAGTTCATTTCAGTGACTCTGTGCGCACCCCTATGCCCCCGACCCAATTGCCAAAATTTGGGAAGGACCAAATTCGATTGACGATACATCATTTCTTTCGTTAACGTTTGCGACCAGTCAGGGTTGGGCCTCCAGAAGATTTTGGCGCTCATTTTGTTCGGCGTTTCTGACGGGAAGGCATTACAAAATTTCACGCGTTACCGCAGAACAAAGTCTGTTTCGGCGCTGTGAAGGAATCATGATGAAGGATTTGACCTCACAGAGGAAGGATTCAGAAAGAAATTCGTTCAGCTAGATTGCAAGCAGGGAAACGACACTCAGTTGGTGCACGCAAGATCACTATTTGATTAAATGGTTAGAGTAATGTACAAAAGGAGTCGCTAAATTTGAAGGAGCTAGTTATGAAGAAAGATTTGTCAGGTGGGGCCCTGAGTTAACCAAACATTTGAAAGAGAGACAGCCAGAGACAGCAGAGAGTTGTTTGAAGTTCGCAAGGTGTACAGGGAGGCAGTTGGCACTACGGTCAGGAGAAACAGGTCCCGGGCACAGGTGAAAAGAGGCAAGGAACCGGAGAGTTTTCTGCAAAGTTGCAACCCCATGGGGGGCAAAAGGGAAAGGGGCAAAGGACATTAGGGTTTTCATTTGTCACAGAAGGGACATGTGCGAGGGATTGTCGCTGATTCCAGAAAGGCGCAGCTTGCAGAGGTGATAAGGGTCGTCAAGGAAAACGACCTCAGTGAACCAAAAGTTCGTCGAAGGGGTGGAGTGCAGCCTATGCTGCACTGGACACCCAGTCAGTGTCAGGGATGGAGGGCACTAGGCTGAGTGGTTCGTTCCAGTGGAAGAAGGGTATTGGCCAGCAAGGGTGAAAGTGTTCGAGACACTGGTTGTTCATGCGTGTAGTACGAACAAACGCGTCGATAAGGGGATTGGGACGGGGCAAATCCAGACCTGTACTCTAATCATGGCACTGGGAGGGAGTTTCCAGTTGCAAGATGAAGTACGTACCCCTTACTTCTCAGGCGAGTTGTCGGGCGTTGGTGATGGAGAACCCCTTCATGATTTGTCACGGAAATTATTCGGGTGGAAGGGACCCAGGGGATCCGATTGTTGATTCAGGGGCAAGAACGTATAACACCGATTCTGACTCACTTGCTCCCCCCCACGTTTTTGGGGCGAAAGTGGCCTAAAAGCCGCCTTTCCTGTTCTCTGACAAGTAACCAAAAAATAACGACCCTACAAAACACTACTGTTAGGGTTGTCGTTTCAATACTAATTTACTAAAGTTTTCATAGAGGTAGCGTAGGGAAAGGTCCCAGGGATGGAACACCCCCTAAAAGTAACGCAGGGAGAAAAGCTTTGTGGCCTGAACGCGCCCATATACACGGTGGGGGCACCAGGCTATCCGATACTTCGCGTATGTTAATTAAGAGTGGGGAGAGAGAGAAACCTGACAAAGCAGTTAAGGTTAATTTTTGCCCTCAAAACAGACAGACAGAAGAGAAGAAAACAGAGAAACACACTACACACCACACTACACACACACCACACACACACCACCCCAACACACACACACACCTTTCCCACTCACACACACACACACAACACACACCACACACCCCCACACACACACATCAACAACACACCACACACACCCACCACACACCCACCAAACTAACAGGGACACCTCACCACAGAAACACACACACTCAAAACAGGCCAAAAAATCAATACTGCCCCCCTCCACCCCCTCTTCCCCACCCCTTACTTCCTGCCTAGCATTACATCAGCTTCTAGAACGTTCTGTTCTAACATTCCCGTGCGGCGGCGCTGTTCTAGCCACCCAATCAGCGATTTAAGCGTAGCTTACGGCCGCGCTCCGCCACACATTCTTCACTGATTGCCGGGGCAAGCACGTCGTGGTTACTGTGCTGTGATTTTACATTTGACAGGCGGGCTGGGCGGAGAGAACTTGTGTGTGTTAAAAAACAGGCGAGTCAAGAAGTGATATTTCATTGTTTTCTGCCAGTGCTGGAAGTGACACTAATATTACTCAAGAAATGGATGAAGTTTTTGTTATCTTCGCAAGGAAAACTTTCCGATCAACAGACCGATCTTGGAAAAAATACATTGTTATTATGAGGCCATGGCAAAGTTTTTGACAAAGAAATTGAGTGGCGAGCCTTGTTCTCCCCCTTTCCCAAAGCCAAAAGGGAAAGCATTTCTTTTTTTGTTTCCTCAACAAAAAACGGAATCTTCAGTTGAAGATCTTGAAAAAATATTTGAAAACACAGCTTTGTGAGCTGCCTTCCGATCCATTTGATAAAACCCAAAAACCTTTGAAACGTTCAAGAATGACCCCTTTCTTACCGGGCTTGTTACTCAGTGAAAGATGACGAAAGGAAATCTCTTTTTTCAGGCTCTTTTTTTAGGGCATTGGCTTTCAGAAAGCAAAGACAATTTGAAACAGTCAAAAACAAAAACGGGAGCCCTTTTTCTGAAAAAAGATTTGCTGGTTGATCTAACTCGTGCAAGAAGACAATTGAAGTGTCATTTTGTTTCTATTTTTATCCAAAATTTCACAAACTCGCGATTTCTTTCAATGAGTTATACAAAAAACGAAAACTCATTCTGAATAATACAATCTAACCAACTTTAAGCATTCTGGCATGATACACATGACGTGTTAGAACCTGCAGGGCAGGAGTAATTGACCACTTCCACAGCCAGTTTTACTACCGCTAGCCTGGCATTTTGCCAGCATTGATCTGGCTAGAAGCACCCAAGCAATACTGGGTCAATCAGGCGAGCTGGGCCTGTTTGACCTAAAAGCGCACGAGCCCGCTGTAGTATGACATGACTCTAAATATAGTACTGTTCGGCTGTTTGATTGTTTAAAAAACGCAGTGTGCCTTAGCAACTGGATAACGATTTTTGAATGTTTTGGCAAACAAACTAGGTAGGGTTAGGCAGGCCTTAGTAATCTACCAGTATGGAGAGGAGTAGTGTGGGGCCAGCCTTCTTCATATAAATGCTCCAATATACAAGGGACGGATGTACAACTACTGGCGATTAGAGCCGCCATAAAAGCTTGGCTACAGCAATTACTGCTGTAACTCTGCAAAGCCAGTTGCAAGCCTGGTTGAGAAAAGAGGAGCACAGCAAATGTGTGTTTGTTTGTTTTTTGTTTGTGTTTGTTGTTTGTTTGTGTGTGTGGTGTGTGTTTGTCCAAACCCCACGCACCACGCCCAAACCCACCCCCACCCCACGCACGCACGTCCCCCACCCCCACCCCACGCACCACGTCCTCCCACCCCACCCCCTGTGTACACTACACACACTCCCACCCCAAGTCACCCCAAGTTTTTAAATTAAGTTACTTCAATTTCTTAATAAGTTCTTGATTAATTTTTAAATTAAGTTCTTGATCAAGTTCTTAAAATTTCTTGATTAAGTCATCCTTTAAGTACCAAGTTCTTATTAAGTTATCTTTTTAATATCAAAAAAATACAAGCTATGTTTTTATCTTAAATAGTAGATGTCTAATATAGTACACACACGCCTCAAAAAACGCGTCATCGTTGGGGATGTCTTGCTCAGCGTTTTCTGCTTTAGATCTTAAGGGAAGGTTTTTACATCCGAAGCAACCGCATTGATTACAATTTGGGTCTATGGAAATGTCTTTTATAGACTCCATGTCTTTATTTATTGACTTTATCATTTTATAATACGCCATGATCTTTTTATAAAAAAATTTAAAATTAAGTTCAAAAATTTTTTCCCATTTGAAATGGTCAAAATGATGTTTTGTTATTGGGGGTTTTGGCGTGCAGTTGTCTCTTTCTGTATTTAATGGTTCAGATTTTTTTGATTGCTTTTGTTTCTGTTGCCATCGGTTATATATTTTAAAACCCGTAAAAAACTGCCCCAACAGCAGCATGGCGCCAAAAATGGCAACTTTTAAGTTCAATTATTCCATGAAGACTTTGGGCCCCTTGAATCACAGGGATTTTTATAGCGGCATTGAATCAACTTGTTCTGACGTTGGCGGTGTTATGTTTTCTGATGAGTCATTTTTCTGTAACATTAATTTTTTTTGTTTTTCCACTCTGCTAATTTTTTTCCGGGCTTCAACACGCCCAGGATTTTAATGGCCTTCACCTGATTCGGGCGTTTTCTGCTGATTTCTAGCTTGGTTACTTTCTCCACCTGATTCAATGTTTCCTGGTTCTGATGATTTTCCAGCTCGTTCATTTTGAAGGGAAATAAAATCTATATGATTAAAGTTATTTTTCCCATGTTTTAATGGCGATAACAATGTTCCAAATCTATAGTATAAAATCACAGCCTAGAGACTCTAATGACTTTGTTAAAACTGGATCTTGCGTTAAATCATACGTAAGATCTTGTTCAGAATCAATGGGAGCAAATCACTGACTAGTTAGTGTACAAACTAAGAACCGTTTGTCCTACACTTTTCACCATTCTAGACCCCAGCTGCGCTTCATACCTGTTATGATACTTTAAAAGCTTGCGGCGGCATCTGTTGAATCGGGTTCAATGCTGAATTCAGTTCCGAGGAACTGTTTTTGTTTTCCCACATGCTCCCAAAAAGAATACAGCCTTCCTTTTTGGGCATAATAGCTTGGTCATCAACTTGGTCATTCATAAGTTCGGGAAGGTTTAGGCTCCCTTGTAGCTGTAGTAGATCATCGCTGTTCATGTTTTTTATATTAATTATAATTTTTATTTTTTAAATGAGCCCCGAAAAAACTATTGGCAAACCCTTGTATTACCATTCTGCTGTTATGGAGGTCTAAGTGTAGGATACTCAATGCTTGGTTAAAAGCTTGTTAAAAAAAAAAACCGGCCCAGATCTTGGCAAACTAGACTTTGAGGATTCAGCAAAACTGATTGCTATTATTGCGCTTCATTTGCTACGAAAGATTTTCTAGTTAAGCAAGGAATAATTCCAGAGAATATAAAAAATGTAAAAAAAAATACATTTAAAAAAAATGGCTTCACTCGCAATAATGATAGGCGGCGCTGTGGTAAATGCGCTTGCTTTTAGGGGCATAATTTTGCATTTAGTAAACTGGGAATGATGGCGAGAGAAAAAGACATAACAAAGCTATGGGGGAACTAGCAGCTGCACAAGACGCCTATGAAAGGCAGAGATTTGAGCAGTTGATTTTATTAATGACACACTGAAAAGACAGGGGCTGAGCTTACATTTTTAAAAGATGTTGATCAAGCAATAAAACAATTTATCTAGTAACAGGAAAAACCGGTCCAGACATTCCCCCCACCAAAATTCTTTGACTTTTATCAACCATCAAAAAACAAAAGATGAAAGAAATCGCTTTTATTGTCGTGGTATGATGTTGTGTATTTTGTTGCGCATAATATTGGCTAAATTTAAAAATGAACAAAATCTATTATTCGCCCAAAGGATATTGGAAGGGAATCACGGCAATTAAAAAGTTTAAGCCAAGCAGCGGGTGTCAGTGAACAAACAGCAAAAGAATGGTTATCAAAACAAGCGATTGGCAAATTTATTTACCTGCCCCTAGGCGAATCAGAGACCACACTTTTTTAAATAAAACTCCAAACGACACCCATCAAATGGATCTTCTATATTTACCCTCTGAAGGATTAGACGAAAAAGATTTAAGTACGCACTCACAGTCATTGACATGGCTTCAAGATACAAAAAATGCAGAACCTTTAAACACAAAAGAGTGCTTCTGCTGTTGCTGTTGCCATACAGCGGGATTACCAGCGAGGCCCGCTAATTTACCCCTCGCATGATTCAAGTTGACGATGGAAAAGAATTTAAAGGCCCAAGTGAATCAATTATTGTTAAAACTTAGAGTTTACTATTAGAAGAGGCATTCCGGGAGTTCACAGATCACAGGCTTTAGTTAAAAACTTTAACAAACAGTTAGCCGAAGACTTTTCTCCTACCAGTATCTCAGAGAGCTGATTGACAATTCTCGCAACACAGAAGGGGTTTAGAAGACTGCCCTCAGTTTTGCGCCCCAATAAATAATGAAAAATTTTAAAGGACTAAAACCAGTACAAGCAATCAAAGAAAAACAATAAATGTTGTTGAAGGAGAGTCTTCATCCGGCAAACTATTTACCATTTGGTTTGAAAGTAAGGCACCTTATTTTACCGGGGGAAGCAGAAGGGGACACCCGCATCAGGGCAACAGATCCAGTTTGGAGTGTTGACCCGTACGAAATAAAAGAATTGAAAGATGAATCCGCCCTTGTATTATTTACGAGAAACTGGCACAACAAAACAACCAGCTCCTCAAAGATCTTTTTTAAAGGGAAGAACTGCAGATAATCCCACCAGAACAGTTCCGCTTAATTAAATTAGGGTTTTCTCCAGTGCCCGATTGCATTAGAAACTCTGGATTAACAAACACCCGTTTTGTGTTTGTTCTATCTAATGACTTCTTTGTTACAACAGTTGTGTTGATCTCATGTAGTTTTAGATCGCAGTTTTACGTTGTCATGATGAAAAGTCTTATTGCCAACAATGCTTCTTTGTAGTTGTCATGTGATATGTTTGACTGCAAAAACGCTGCGAGTATTCCCTTTGCTTTCTTAATGATTTTTCCCCTGGCTCGAAATATGTACATTTTGACCTTAAACCAACAAACTCCTTGATCCCCTTTTTCAGAAAATTCATCCTTCATCTTTCCAAAAACCTTTCTTATTAGTAATTGAATGCAAAGGCGAATCTTTGGGATAATCGGACGTGTCATACCATCCCGCATGACCTTTAGCCACTTCGGTTTCCATGTCTTTTAGATGTCTTCAGTAGGGATATCTATACCAAAACTGTCTGTATCGGTGTAAAGTACTCTGGACTCGGGATACGAGGGCTTAAGTAGTCATAAAGAAACTCTAACATCAAAAGCTTTATAATTCTAAAACAGTAAACCCAATAAATACGGGTTTTGTCTAATTTGACTTTCTTTTTTTCATCATTATGCCAAAAAGCTGATCATGAAATCTTCTGAAGTCCTGATAATTTGGTTTTGAAGTCAGCTTAATTGCTTCGTTCTCTCTGGTGACCTAATCAAACGCCCTTTGCGCTTGGTGCGGATTCTCCATAGTCTTTCCAAAACAGCTGTTGTTCATCAGCTTAAAAAAGTCTTTTTCTGAGGCATCTGTGGATTTAGTTCTGAGATCAGTGTTCTTCTTTGATGTATGGTTTCATGAACTGTTCTTGATCAAAAGCAATTATCGATGAACAGCTGTCAACTTAAAACCCGTGTCTTAATAAAATTGTGAAGTCTGTAATGACAGACATAATTTTTTTTTGCCCAAAGATTAGGCACAAGTTTAGGCGGCTCTCTTGGATTTGTCTAGTCTTTCTGCTGCTAATGGATAGTCATTATGCAGGTCATGGATTTTCCTGAGGATATTCTAAGTCAACTTCTAGAATGAAACCACGCTGCTGATCAGGCGTTAAACTGTCAACCACTTAAATGCTTTTTGAATATTATTTGTTAACCTGTGTACATTTTAAAGTTACGTAATGGAAGTGATTGCGCCATTGCCCAACCATACAGATTGTTTGCATCTAAATACATAAGATAGTTGACCTTTTACTCGGATCATAGTCGTCCAGGTATTTGTTGTTTGCTTTACAGTATGATGCGACGCCATACTAATTCCTCCACGCAATCCGTTTTCAATCATCTGAATCATTGGTAAATCTGACAATAAATCAATCTGTATTCTGTAAACTTTAAGAAAGCATCCAACTCATCCCAGGCGCAGAAATATAATGCGCGGGATCCAGGCTATAATGTTTCATGCAGGTCTTTCTGTAATTTTCAAAGACGTCCGCCAACAAAAAACATCTGCCATTTTAAAAAGGAGTCATGATAGTCTCCCCCTCGTTTTACAATCTAACTTTTGCCAAGCATCTTGAGCAGTTTTGGGAATCAGAACACTAATGTCTTTTCCCTAAGACTAGAAAGAACGCGCTTTAGGGAAGTGTATCTTCGTCAACCTTTCCCAACTGTTCATGTACTCATAAGGAAAAAACGCCCTTTCTAACGAGAGTTGGGTCAAATATTTTTTCTTTATTGGGCAGGACTTTTGGGCATAGCTAGTGACTCTAATGAACCCATCATGTGTTGCATGAGTCATAAAAAAACATGTTATTTAATTAAAGCACATGTACTTTTTTTGATGACTGTGCAATGCATGACACCCTAAAAGCATCGTCTACTGCTTTCATTAAAGATGAGAGTTTGTAACCTCGCAAGTTATGAAAGAAGATGGGCAGCTTCCATGTCTTTGGATCAAACTTTAGTTGAAGATTTCATTTGTTATGCGCCGCTCCTCTGAACTTTCCGCTAATGTGATCATGGTCTCTTACTGTGGGGTTTACACTCTTGGCGTTAGCTCTAAACCCCAAAACCAAGTGAGTGGCTGAGTCATACTGTTGTTGGGCTTCAGGCGTCATCATGATTTCAGATAAATTCAGATTATTAGAAAAAATCATTACGCACTTGCTGCATGCGCTGTAAAAATCTTCTAGCCGCATTTTGGGGCCCTATATAAATTTTGGCTCGGGAAAGAACGCCATCTGACCTAACAATAATGAAGGGAAATGAACAAATCTGATGATTACTCATTAAGACTGTTTTTCGAAGTTTTTTGTGGCGCTGGGCCCCTTTATAAGGAAAAAATGAGTGATTCGAAGTCTGCGTAAAAAACATATGGGAATGTTGCAGCCGTTTCCGTTCTTAAAACTAACTTTAGATCCGGGCGGGGGGTAGTTAGTTCTGTATTACAGTCAACTGGGCCGATACAATGTTTCTTATGTTCGCTTGCGGCTTGAACAGTGGCATTTTTGTTAATCATTTTCTGCAGAATTCTTGTTTATGCCCAAATTTTTGAAGTATGGGCCAATAATCTACTCATTTTGCGTATCAATGTGTAATGCGGCCCGCCCCCTGGTGAAAGCATCAGCAGTAAGTCAACATGGTTTTGTCTGGATTACCTATTGTTGGGCTGTTTTGACACTTTAATCGGCACCAAAACTGTTCCTCATCCCATGTGTAGACATTAACAGTTTGGGTTTGTTTTTGTTCTTCAAACTGGGTCAATTTGATCTACACTAACAGGAAAGGGTATTCCACTAAGTTAAGATCATTGATGTAAGGGCGATAGTTAGACACTCTCTCTGCGTTTTTTGCGGGCGTAATGCAGCCTTGCAAGAACACACCACACAAAACATTTGTTGTCTGTATTCTTTATGTTTAGAACTGCTTTTTTTGCGACTAATGCTGGGGGTAGTGGGAAAGTGAGACTTGCCTACAATCGGCGCATACTTACCTGTTTTAATCTGATCTCTAAGACTTCGCCCTCTGACCAACCAGAGCCTCTCATTTTAGCTTCTTGCAGCAGCGTCAAACTGTGTAAGCAGTTCGGGCTGCCCAACCGGGGGTTAAGTCAATTAGAGGAAAGAATAGTCTGCTGTTTAGTTGGACCCAGACTTCTAGGTTTTCTTCATTTATTGTTACATAGTCGATTAAAACAGCTAACATTACTTTAACTGGCGGGTCTATGTTAGTTTACCCGGAACTTGAGAATAGCATGAGCAACACTTGCCCGTACGCTTCCTGGGGTCAATAACTTCTAAATCAATATCATTCAGTGCTCTTGATAAATTTTCTTGCATTGCTTCAAAAAATTCGTCTTGTCCTTCATATAATCTTAGCCATGTTGAGTCTCTTTTCTAACTCAAAATAAATTTTTTTAATTAAAAAAAAATACTAATCAAACAATATCAACGGTCTTTTGCGCTTGGACCATAAACTAAAGTATAAAAACCCCTTTTTGGGGTTGTTAATGTGAGCTGTTTAGAACAGAGTTAAAGTCTCGTTTACTTTTTTAAGCATTTCCCTTTTTTTTTCTGCTCGGGGTCTGGCTGTTGAGAAAAATTGTCACCGCCTTTCTTTGAAGATCAAACTTTTGTCTTTGTAGTCATCAAAAATCGGCCTGTAAACGATTAAATTCTTCATCCGTGATGTTTGAGTCAACTAGCGCTTTATTTATTGTCAGTTTGAACGGCTAAGTTTAGCTGTTTTTAGTTGAACCATAGTGTGTGCTTTTGGAGTTTAGTTTTTAATTTTTTGCAGCCGCATTACAGCTAATGAACACAGGCCCGAGAGCTAAAGACAAACCTCCTAGAGGTAAAGGGTGCGGGTGCGCCTATGCCCGTTGCTAAGAGACCAACACTCGTTCCTGCTGATAGAGCACTTATAGTTGATGCTCCAGTATTAACTATGTAAAAAGCATTAAAGGCAGCAGAATACCTTCGTTTGGTTTTTTTGCGTATTTTGAAAGGTCTTGCTCTAGTACTTGCTGCATTTGTGTAAGTTTGTTATCTGAAGGTTTTTACTTCAGGGGGTTTTTATAACAGCAGAATTGCCTGCTATCTCTTCTTTTGGCGGTGCTGTAGGCACATTTGGATAAAAATTGAAAAAGACATGCTTTTATAAAATTAAAATAATTTAGTATTGTATATCTTTTAATCTGTTATTTTCAATATTCAGCTGCGCATCATATATTAAAAACAAATGTACATTAAACGGTTTTATCGGCTTCTTCTTCTTTATCAATTTGAATGTTTATTACGTCTCCCACGCTCTCCCGCTTCCATGCAACTGATTATCCTCTGTTGACCTTAGGTCATCCATAAACCGTATTTTGTTGTTAAATAATCATCAAGCCTACATTGTGAAGATGTAAATCTTTAGACACAAGGTCTGCTGTTGGATTTCTACACCTCCCGCCCCCAAACAGTTTTCCCTTTTTTCATCAAAATGCTGATAAGGTTTAAGGCCCGCTAGCATAGATTTGGTTAGGACTGGCCCTCAATCGAACATTGTACTTTCGTTATTTTTGGGTTAAAAAACTTTTCACTTCCTCTTTTGAACGGTTCTTCATCTTCGCACAGCAATAAAAAAACTTTAAGGGGATCTTGCTGAGGGCGCTAAAACTAAAATTCCATATAGTGTCTGCCCGCTTCTAGGGTATGTTGTATGATGAATCCTCTTTCGTATATATTTGATAATTTTGATGATATTGGTGCTCAATCTGCCTTGCTAAATTAGGGTTGCTAACAACGTCAAACTCTAACGAGATGTCAGAAATGCTGTACTTTGCTTCGGTGTCTGATGATCTGATAACGCGTTTGTATTCATTAAAAGTTAGTTCATATGACAATCTGTCTTTTTAAAGCTCCTTGAAAGTATGGCGCATGCGCTTTAACAACTCAAAAACTAAGGGAATGGAAAAGCGATTCCATACGCAAAATTTACAGCTGCATGCTTTTTTTTGTCTTTAACATCTGCGGCGTCTATTCTGTGTTTAGTCCATCTTCATTTTTCGATTCCTTGAAACGCAAGATCGCCCTTTCATTCTCGGTTAGCCATAGATTTAGAAAGGTTAAAAATTGTCTGCATTTTGTAAAGAAAATACTTCTTGCCCCTCAAGTTTTACAGAAATTTTCTTAACGATTGCCCGTCCCAATTTTTGGACAACTGTCCTGTTTGGGTCTGTTTCTGATGCGAGTTCTATTTTGAAAGTAAGTCGTGCAGAGCCTGGCACAATCACTTCATCTGCTCCTAGGTCCGGAAATTTGACAGTAAGAATTTGATCTGCATCAATAGTAGATGGATTATTTGGAACAGTAATTTTCCGTTTATTTCCCTTCACGCCAAAGGGTTCTTCAGTCTTCTATGCGGGGCAAGAATCAAGCCATATGCATGTAACATTTTTTTTTAAAAAAAAAATAAAAAAATTAATTATTAAAGAAACATGGCGGCATTGAAGATGAAGATTATGTGTTTTTGATCGTGGAGACGACATGAGTGATTCCCCTTGGGACGGCATCGCTCGGGCTCTCATGCATGATGAATTAGCAGAAATCGGGGTACATTACCAACAAGTCGGTATAAATTAACAGAAAGTAAGGTCAGATCATTATACCAAAGTTTAGGTCAGAACCTCCCGAATTTATAGACCCTAATGATTTTGAAGTAAAAGATGACCATTTGTTTTGTGAGGAGCGACCCAAAGGACAACTTGTTCAGTTACAACTAAAAAGACCCCTCAAAGTTTTTAGCCGTGGGTTCAATTGAAATAGACTCGTGTGAAAGATCAAAATCGCCTTGGCCTTGTTAGGACAAAATTAAGGGGGGAGGCAGTTTCTAAACTTTAAAACACACTGCAAGAACTCCCAACAGATAACCAAATGCAAACATGGAACTTAAAGGGAAATTTAAAACAATCAGCAGGTGAATTAATAATGTAATAGAAGCAGAATCCAGTTTTTCAGAAGAAACAGCGTTAAAGGACTATACACGACTCACCGCTACCCATGCGAGAATTATTAGCCTTGATCGTACTTTAAAAACCATCAAGGGGAATTAAAAACAATTTAGCAAAAAATAGGTGAACTAGATGAGCATATAAAAAGAGAAAAAGAAAAACTCGTTGAGGCTGATGACGCCAACTTAGGGCCTGATATTAAAGAAAGAATAACCCAAAGACTAAAAGATTTTTGAACAAGAGAGATCAGCAAGCTAGAAGCGCTAACTACTAACCGAGACCAATTACGAACTCAAGTGAGCAGAATAAGAGAAACTATAAAGAATTTTTTATGAAGACACAACGCTAGCAGAACGAATACGAACGCTGTTTTAGAGAGCAAGGAGTCACATTAGCAAGCGTTAATAACAGCCTTAGGTTTGCAATAAGTACACTAGTGATGGCATTACAGGGAGCGGTGAGGTCAAGTTTTGTGCCTCCGCCGCCATCGCCTGATAAATCATGGGTAAAAAAACAGCTTGATCATCTTGCGAGTTTATTAAAAAAATTAGCCAGTAAAGCTAAGACTCTTTACGGTATATTAGGAGGTATTGTTAGCTGGCTTTTGTCTACAGCAAGCAAAGTAGTTGGCTTTATGGCCGAGCACTTTTTGGACATTAGTTCTCTTAATAGTTGGGTTAATTTTTTTTTAAGATAAAGACCAAGTAATCCTAGGGCCCGTTAATCCAAGAACAAGCGCTGTCTTTTCATATTCATGGTCATCGCGAACAGAGTCGCGAGCTTTGCTGAGTCTTCAATGACTTTTGGGGTTTGGACTTCGGGGATTGGGATGACTTAATCTTGGGTGTTCTTTTATTGTTTGTAATATTACTGGCTCAGAATTTATGTCGTTTTCCCAACCTTCTGTTCATTTCCTGCTATAAGAATTTCATTATTATAGTTTATTATTGTACCTT
The DNA here is from genome assembly GCA_018398815.1 of Conus ventricosus. Classification (NCBI taxonomy): domain Eukaryota; kingdom Metazoa; phylum Mollusca; class Gastropoda; order Neogastropoda; family Conidae; genus Conus; species Conus ventricosus. The sequence goes on from CM031602.1 coordinate 4,093,245, forward strand.
GGAGTCTGGGGGTCAAAGGCGCATGTATAAACCATGCCAACAGCAAAGTCTACTTTCGATCTTGCGTATTTTAAAACATTTTGGTACCTTTTAATACTTGAAGGCAAATCAACTGTAGATTAATGGCATCCCCTAAATTTGCTAAGTATTGTTTTTGCGCGTCAAAGCCAGTGAAGGATCAGTTATGCTCGATCTTGCCTGTGCTTGCGAACCTAGCAAACACCAAACGTAAGTAAAGAAAAGAGTCGTTTATTCGTTTATTCCCGCCCTAGTTAGGCCCCTTTGAAGTGTCTAAGATAAATGTTGTCCATGCTGTTTATGCTCTTGCTCTATGGACCCGAGGTGAAAAGCTGTTGCGCTTGAAGAGAAAGAGTGTAAGGAGGATTCCAGTCAAATTTAAATTTCTGTCAATGCCCCAAAAATAAGGGGTGCCTAGACCATGATTAAGATCCAACTTTTGTCTAAAGTCCGTCTTGGTGTTAATATTGAATTCGTTACAGATCCTTTCAAAAGCCTTCATGTCTATTATGTTGCTGAATGGATTAAACGGTTTGTCATTTGGTAATGGCGCTCGCAGTTCAGTCAAAATACGCCTAAAGGGGTTTTAAAAATAAATCTGTACACTGACCTCACCAAAGGATCAGGATGATTTAAGTGATCAGCATACGACACTCCACACCCAGTTGATGCACAAATACACAGCAAAGTTTAACTGGTTCTGATAAAAATGCATCGGATGACTAAACCACGCTTTCGCGATGTAGTCTTTTTTAATAGGGGGGTTAAGATAGCTCTTCAATGGAGTACTCACCTTTTTATGAAAGCGACAGTCTGGGTCACAGAAATGTCGAGGGTGCCAGTTGTTATATTTTTAAGGGATGTAGTGCGGGCCAAAGAATATTTTGCATCAGTATATTGAATGCACTCATTTTTAATTTGTTTTAAAAATGTTTGTAAAATAACAACTCAAGACCGCCCTTCGTTTTTAGAACATGCTATTAATAACAATTGCGGAAGCAGAACGGTCGCGCTCCATGAAATATTCTACAAAGTCGTATGGTTTAATATAAGCAAAGCCAAGAAGAATAATAGGTTCTAAAAGTTAACAGAACAGGGACCAAAATGAGCCAGTTAACAATACCCGATGGTTATTACGGGTTTTGCTCACTAAAGAAGCAATGAGTAACTTTGACATTACTCTCAAACTTAACAATGCAAAACTAAAAACAATGTTAACATTTAAGCTTTAAGAAGAAGAAACATCTTACTTTTTTGATAGAGGCTAGCTAAAATGTTAGGCCTTTACAACTCGCAAATTTTCCCACTCTTTGTTTTATTGTGAGCCAGACAAAACTTTCTTATGAAGGGGGAAAATCCGCTCGATCTTGCATTACATTCATACTCTATGTTCATTTGGATGAGCTGAGCAATGATGAAAACTTATATGATGGAAGGCCCTCAACTGTTTTAAGAGCTCTTCCGTCAGGGAAAGCAGCATATTGCGATTATGAAATTATACAATTCCCTAATTTACAGTTTAAAAGATTTTGTTTGTGGGAGGGGTTTGGGTCATTTAATATAAAAATCAAAGACAAAGCGGGGGGAAAATTGTGAAATGTGAAACCTACACTTGTTTTTGGAAATAAAATAATACGCTACTAAAAATAATGTCGCGTGGGCCAGAAGAACCAGGAGTTACATTAGCTCCTGTGAGGTGTATAACCTTAGAAATAAAAGACCTTGCAGAAAGTTTTCGGCTTTGAACAGAATGGTGAAATAGGCACTTTGTATGGTTTTGAGTACACAAAGATGGTGATTATAAACGCCAAAAAGGTTGACGACAACAAAAGGTTTCCTAAACTAGAACAACTACGCAATCTAGAAGCAAATAATGTTGGGGCCCGTATGAATATAAAATAGTTCGAAAAACCCGACCTCAAATGGCACTTAGAACCATATTTAGAATGGGAAATAAAATTTTAAATTTATAAGCCATTTACATATTTTTGCCGCCAAAAAAGTTTCAGAAAAGCATTCAAAAACTGGCCCTTTACATGTAAGTCTTATTCGGACGATAATAGTCGGAAAGAAATTGGAATAACGCCGTATGGGAAAAAACAGTACATCCTCCACAGAAAAGAAACAGTTTTAAAAAAAGCTTCTACAAAATTACAGTTCTTTCCAAGCAGAAATTAGGGGACACATTCACAATGATATTGAAATTTCTGTCTTTAAAGGATGTGGAGAGGGATGGGGTTGTGGGGTTAGTGATGACCTTATAAAGGAAATTTAAAATTAGCTGGCAAAACTTAGACGTTAAACGTCTTAACGTTACCATCGTCGTTCTTCACAATGGCGGGATATTAAGATCATAGCAACAAGCAACAAAATCACTGTTGACTTAAATAGAAACAATCTACAGAACTAAATTGGGTTAATCTTACCCATTTAGGCCTCATAGGGTTTTTATTATCTGAACAAGTTTTGACAGAGAGTATGATAAAATAAAAACTGGATGATTAAATTCTTCTATAAAACCATGGAGCAGTTAAACTTTATGCCAAAACTCCTCATTGCTCATTGATTTGTGGGGCAGACTGGTTGTGGAAAAAAAATATTTGGGCCTAGACCTATAAAAACAGTTTATCGCTATAATTTTAATCATATTGTGGTTTTCTGTCCAACACTTAAATGGAACAAAGCATATCATGATAGAAGGTTTATATGGACAGATGATGACATATATTTAGTTAATCCTAGCAATAAACTAAGTGAGTGTTTAGAAAAAGTTTTATAGACTGTTTGAAGGGAAAGCAAACACTATTATTATAGATGAATGTTCGGCAGAAAAGAGACATAGTTAAAAGAGAAACACTTTGTCGAAACTAGCTTTCAGCGGGAAGACATGCTGGATAAGTGTGTGGATTTTATGCCAAAATTAACTCGGTTTTAAAAGACTTTAGAGAACAGTTAAAGACTGTAGTTTTATTTCACATGAAAGACAGAGATGCGAGCTGTTTTCATCTTCGATGGTTTGGGATTGGGTTATTCGGGTTGGATGACTTAATCTTGGGTGTTCTTTTATTGTTGTAATATTACTGGCTCAGAATTTATGTCGTTTTTCCCAACCTTCTGTTCATTGCCTGCTATAAGAATTTCATTATTATAGTTTATTATTGTACTATCTGGAGTCTGAGGTCAGAAGGCAGCATGTATAAACCAGTGCCAACAGCAAAGTCTACTTTCGATCTTGCGTATTGTAAAACATTTTGGTACCTTTTAATACTTGAAGGCAAATCAACTGTAGAATTAATGGCATCCTCTAAATTTGCTAAGTATTGTTTTTGCGCGTCAAAGCCAGTAGAAGGATCAGTTATGCTCGATCTTGCCTGTGCTTGCGAACCTAGCAAACACCAAACGTAAGTACGAATAGAGTCGTTTATTCGTTCTATTCCCGCCCTAGTTAGGCCCTTAGAAGTGTCTAAGATAAATGTTGTCCATGCTGTTTTATGCTCTTGCTCTATGGACCCGAGGTGAAAAGCTGTTGCGCTTGAAGAGAAAGATGTGTAAGGAGGATTCCAGTCAAATTTAAACTTTCTGTGCATGCCCCAAAAATAAGGGGTGCCTAGACCATGATTAAGATCCAACTTTTGTCTAAAGTCCGTCTTGGTGTTAATATTGAATTCGTTACAGATCCTTTCAAAAGCCTTCATGTCTATTATGTTGCTGAATGGATTAAACGGTTTGTCATTTGGTAATGGCGCTCGCAGTTCAGTCAAAATACGCCTAAAGGTGTAATAAAAATGAAATCTGTACACTGACCTCACCAAAGGATCAGGATGATTTAAGTGATCAGCATACGACACTCCACACCAGTTGATGCACAAAACACAGCAAAGTTTAACTGGTTCTGATAAAACTGCATCGGATGACTAAACCACGCTTTCGCGATGTAGTCTTTTTTAATAGGGGGGTTAAGATAGCTCTTCAATGGAGTACTCACCTTTTTATGAAAAGCGACAGTCTGGGTCACAGAAATGTCGAGGGTGCCAGTTGTTATATTTTTAAGATTGTAGTGCGGCCCAACAGAATATTTTGCATCAGTATATTTGAATGCACTCATTTTTAATTTGTTTTAAAAAATGTTTGTAACAATAACAACTCAAGACCGCCCTTCGTTTTTTAGAACATGCTATTAATAACAATTGCGGAAGCAGAACGGTCGCGCTCCATGAAATATTCTACAAAGTCGTATGGTTTAATATAAGCAAAGCCAAGAAGAATAATAAGGTTCTAAAAGTTAACAGAACAGGGACCAAAATGAGCCAGTTAACAATACCTGATGGTTATTACGGGTTTTGCTCACTAAAGAAGCAATGAGTAACTTTGACATTACTCTCAAACTTAACAATGCAAATCTAAAAACAATGTTAACATTTAAGCTTGAAGAAGAAGAAACATCTTACTTTTTTGATAGAGAGCTAGCTAAAATGTTAGGCTTTACAACTCGCAATTTACCCACTCATAGTTTTATTGCTGAGCCAGACAAAACTACTTATGAGGGGGAAAATCCGCTCGATCTTGCATTACATTCATTACTCTATGTTCATTTGGATGAGCTGAGCACTGATGAAAACTTATATGATGGAAGGCCCTCAACTGTTTTAAGAGCTCTTCCGTCAGGGAAAGCAGCATATTGCGATTATGAAATTATACAATTCCTAATTTACAGTTTAAAAGATTAGTTTGTGGGGGGTTGGATCATTTAATATAAAATCAAAGACAAAGCGGGGAAGTTGTGAAATGTGATAACCTACACATTGTTTTGGAAATAAAATAATACGCTACTAAAAAATAATGTCGCGTGGGCCAGAAGAACCAGGAGTTACATTAGCTCCTGTGAGGTGTATAACCTTAGAATTAAAAGACCTTGCAGACGTTGCGGACTTTGAACAGAATGGTGAAATAGGCACTTTGTATGGTTTTGAGTACACTAAAGATGGTGATTATAAACGCAAAGAGGTTGACGACAACAAAAGGTTTCCTAAACTAGAACAACTACGCAATCTAGAAGCAAATAATGTTGGCCAGTATGAATATAAAATAGTTCGAAAACCTGACCTCAAATGGCACTTAGAACCATATTTAGAATGGGAAATAAAATTTGAATTCATAAGCCCATTTACATATTTTAGCCGCCAAAAAAGTTTCAGAAAAGCATTCAACTCTGGCCCTTTACATGTAAGTCTTATACCGGACGATAATAGTCGGAAAGAAATTGGAATAACGCCGTATGGGAAAAAACAGTACATCCTCCACAGAAAAGAAACAGTTGTAAAAAAAGCTTCTACAAAATTACAGTTCTTTCCAAGCAGAAAATTAGGAGACACATTCACAATGATATTTGAAATTTCTGTCTTTAAAGATGTGGAGAGGGATGGGGTTGTGGGCGTTAGTGATGACCTTATAAAAGGAATTAATATTAGCTGGCAAAACTTAGACGTTAAACGTCTTAACGTTACCATCGTCGTTCTTCACAATGGCGAGGATATTAAGATCATAGCAACAAGCAACAAAATCACTGTTGACTTAAATAGAAACAATCTTACAGAACTAAATTGGGTTAATCTTACACATTTAGGCCTCATAGGGTTTTATTATACTGAACAAGTTTTGACAGAGAGTATGATAAAAATAATAACTGGATTAGATTAAATTCTTCTATAAAACCATGGAGCAGTTAAACTTTATGCCAAAAACTCCTCATTGCTCATTGATTTGTGGGCAGACTGGTTGTGGAAAAACAATATTTGTCCTAGACCTATTACAAACAGTTTATCGCTATAATTTTAATCATATTGTGGTTTTCTGTCCAACACTTAAATGGAACAAAGCATATCATGATAGAAGGTTTATATGGACAGATGATGACATATATTTAGTTAATCCTAGCAATAAACTAAGTGAGTGTTTAGAACAGTTTTATAGACTGTTTGAAGGAACGCAAACACTATTTATTATAGATGACTGTTCGGCAGAAAGAGACATAGTTAAAAAGAGAAACACTTTGTCGAAACTAGCTTTCAGCGGAAGACATGCTGGGATAAGTGTGTGGATTTTATGCCAGAAATATAACTCGGTTTTAAAAGACTTTAGAGAACAGTTAAAGACTGTAGTTTTATTTCACATGAAAGACAGAGATGCATTTGATGAATGTTTGCGCGAAAATGATGTTATTGAAAATGACCAGGAAAAACACAGGATTAAGCAAAAATTAAAATCTGAAAAGTTTAGTAAATTAGTATTGAAAACGGATAACCCTACACAGTATGTTTGTTTGTAGGGCCGTTATTTTTTGGTTACTTGTCAGAGAACAGGAATAGGCGGCTTTTAGGCCACTTTCGCCCAAAAACGTGGTGGAGTAGCAAGTGAGTCAGAATCGGTGTTTATACGTTCTCTGGGGCAGCAGTTCAAACACGGAGCAAGAAGGAGGGAAAGGTTGATAAACCGTTAGTCGTTCCAGCAAGGAAGTCAGGCATAGATGTGTCGCCTGATGAGTTTAGGGCAGCGCAGGAACAAGACCTTCGCTCGTGAAGTCTTGGAGTTGGCAAGAGGTGGAGAGAAACAGGAGGTTAGAGGAGGTGAGACAGAATTCTTGTGAAAGGCGGGCTGTTGTACCGAGTGTTCACCAAGGGGAGACAGGTAAGGTGACCACTCAGTTAGAGGTACCCAGGTTATCGTGACACTGTCATGTCAGTGGGTCACGAGTCGCTCATGGCGGGTCTCTCGGCACCAGCAAAACAGCTGACCGAATCTTTGATGACTTTCATTGCCAGGGGCAATGGCAGACATCAAGCGTTTCTGCATGTCATGTGACGTGTGTCAAAGGTCAGCCACAAGAGGGTGAAGAGGAAGGCGCCTCTTAAACATCCCCCTTTAATTGACACAACCGTTCAGGAGAGTGGCTGTTGATCTGATGGGGCCCAATCTCTCGCCCTGTTCCAAAGTGGGCACAGGTATGAGACATGTAAGGTTGCAAGGGAAGGTTTGCAGGAGGCTAGGGTCTTCAGAAGAAGCAATATGACAGGAAGGTGAGAAGCAATCCCTCAAGGCGGGAGATCAAGTCCTGGTACTGCTTCCCACGGGTCACAACAAGCTGCTGATGCATTGGAAAGGACCATTCACCATCACTGAAAGGGTCGGTCGGGATTACCGAATTGATGTGAATGGGAAACTAAAACTTTTCCATGCGAATTTTCTCCGCAAATATATTCAGCGTGAGACTCAGCACATAGGCGCAGCAGCAATCATTGATGAGGTGAAAGAGACCCACAAAGAAGGGGAGATTTGTTGCCTAAGTTTCCAGAAGAGTCATACAGGGATGTGTCACTGTATGAAGGGCTAGACAGTTGGAGTTCCTAGGTTTTGTTGTCGAGGCGACACAAAGCAGCCAGAAAGGGAAAGGTGGAGAAGATGATGAATTCAGAGAGACCAAAGACCAAAACAGAAGTCAGGAGTCTGCTAGGTTTTATTGGTTCTATAGGGAGTTTGTTCCAAATTTCGCAGCAATCACGAGTCCTCTCAGTGATTGGTCAAGGCAGGGAAACCGCAGTGGTCGAGATGGTCAGACGCTGCAGAGCAAGCACTGCAGACGGTGTTGGAAAGACTAGGTTCCCGTCCCATCTTGAAGCTACCAGATATGTCCAAACCATTTTTGTTGCGGACAGACGCATCAGGCGGTGGGATAGGTGCGGTATTGTTGCAGGAGCATGAAGGGGTCGAGTTTCCCTGTGAGGTATGCTAGCAGAAGTTGACAAAGTGTGAAGAAGGTACGCAACGGTAGAGAAGGAGTGTTTAGCTGTGTGTGGCCGTGCAGAAATTCCACAAATACTTGTATGGGAAAGAGTTCGTGATAGAGACTGATCATCAACCACTCAAATACCTGCAGGAGGCGCAGTTGAAAAACAGCAGAGTTCTGCGTTGGGCAATGGCACTGCAGCCCACAGGTACGAGTGCAGTACATCCCAGGTCGACAGAATGTCGGAGCTGACTATTTAAGTCCGTAGTCTAGCAAGCTGCAACTCAGAGGAAGTCAGTCATATCCGGGTGCTTTGTTGATAATATGTGTTGATTACAGTTATGTTGATTGGATATGGGTTCATTCCCAGTTGCTATGTTCATATTTTTTTGTGTGAGACTTGTTCATATTTTCTTGTGAGACTTGCTTCATGTGAATGTAGTTATGCTTGGAGCATACAGTCGCTTGTGTAGTGATGCATTATTTGCAATAAGTGAGGATGGAGATCCCTCAGTGAAGTGTCATGGATCGTGATCATATTAATTGTGCTTCTCATAAGAATTGTGAAGAGAAGATATGGCAAATCCGCAGGTAGGGGGATTGCATAGGTGCGCACAGAGGTCGTTATAAAATGAATTGAAATAACGCAAGAGCGCACGTCAATGATAACTCATTGGAGTGGTATCCACTAATGATATATTTTATAATTTATAAACCGTTGGTTGTAAAGTATTTTTCAAACTTTGCACGTGTAGCTGTGTTCAGCAAATTCGGTTGTTGTCTTTTTTGTACCGTTGTTTTGAGACAATGCGGTGCATAGTCTTTTGCAAGGGGGAAATTGTCACGGTCAAAATTCAACACAACCAAAGTGTGGTCCGTCGCCGGCCACTTCAACTGGACATAAGTCCAAACGCAGACATTCTAGGCGCCACGTTAGACGGCCCATGGTTCGGATCCAGCCAATTAAGCATAGGGGAGAGGCTCCACAGAGACGGTCTGTCCGGCTAGACGGACTAAGCAGCTTGACCGACGCCTCGATGTCTAGCGAGACGAGTCGTAGCGCCTGGCTCAGGCTCATCTAGCCAATTTGTGGAACCAGCGCCATTGTTAGTCGGACGTCGCAGGTTAAAGCAGGAAAGGGAGAGGGAAAGGTAGTGTGTGGTGGGGGTGAAATCTAGCTAATCAATTAAATGACCAATTGACCACCACAGAGAGTAAGGCGTGTAGGCGTGACTGTCATGATTGAATATCCAATGGAATTAGAGGGAGATAACTTCGGTATCAGGGGTAAAAATACTGACCAATGGTACTCGCCCTTTTTGGACAGATCGGAACGGAATAAGAAGGATGTGAGAGTGAGAGAACGGCAGAATGAGGGGGAGAACGAACAGAGAGACAAGGAGAGAGAGAGAGGTTCTGGGGTGTAGTCTCTGCAGAGAAAGGCAGAGAGATGAAGGAGTGAAGTTTGAGCATTAGCACCAGATATAGTCTGCAAAGGGAGGACTGAAGAGAGATGTGGAAAGAGAGAGTTGCTAACTAATGAAGAGAAAAAGAAAGAAAAGAAAAGGAAAAGAAAAGCAACCATGTCCATTTAATAGAGCAGACTAGGAGAGAGAGAGAGAGTGCAATGCGTTAATGCAGGAAGAAAGAAAGGAGAACAGATCGATGTTGATAGTCACTGTTCCATCTGAACCGGGGGTTCGACCTCATACTTGGCCAGCGCCACTTTCATCGGCAGTCCAACCTGACCAACGCCAGTGCCAGCAGACCAATACCAGTGCCAGCATTGTGTCGTGTTGTGAAAGTGACAGTGAAAGAAAAAAAGAAGGAAAAGAAAAAGAGACAGTGATTCGTGAATAGTTAAGATCACCTGGCCAGGTAAAGTAGAAACCTATTTATACCCGGGTTAGTTAATGATGATTTAGACAAATGATTTTGTGAAGTTCAGGAAAGAGAGAATGTTTTATTTTGTTTGATTCCATATGCATTGATGTTTCGTTCTATGAGCATGTGTAGTAAAGTTATAGACTTTACTAGTGGTTTGATGGACGAATGCATGATATATGAATGAGATTGTAAGCAAGCTGTGAGTGTGTTTGGGCTGTGCGCTAGTCCTTCCTCCATCGACATCACCAGAGGTTGACATTGACATGCATTGGACACTTTGGACAGTGACCTACAAAAACCCTCTGGCGCTCGCTCGCACGCTGAAAATGTCTACAACCATTGGTTGATTTGGAAAGGGAGAAGGTCAATGAATATTCTAATTAGATTATACGTCATCTGCAAGGCGTGTGCTACTCCAAAAATTCATAGCGTACAAAATCCCCGAATGCGGCCCTTCGTCCAAAACTTGTGTGCGAGTTGAGGCCCCGATCGGGGCCCATCGTTTCGACAAAGTTCAGGGATGTACACTAAAAGCTTTTCTAAACTGTTCTAAGTGGGTAAAATCGACATTGCTTCTTGCCAGAACTAGGTTAAGATTAATTCCGTCGGGATCTCTTTTATTTCATAATGCATCAGTGAATGCATGTCTTTTCTGCTTACCAGTCTGCAAGAAAAACAGGGGGGGGGGGGGGGGGGGGGTTCTTCTTTTTTTACTGTTATGTTCAGAGTGGCAATTGAGTCTACCCTTTTTATTAACACCCCCCCCCCCCCCCCCCCTAGAAAATTATGGTTATATCTCCTTTATGTAATCAGTAGGTACACACAGAGGTCTACTGAAGAGACAATCCTGTTGAATAATTATTCCTGTTTTTTATGTCTTGGTGCACATTGAAGTCTACTTAAAAGGCCACAAATTCTGACATAATAAAATGAAGACAATGACTTTACTCTATCAAATTAGACTTTCAAAACCAATTGCGGCATTCTATGTTACTTGCAACACCATTCTATCATCTTTTCTTTTTTGTGAACAGGTACATTTGAGCAAAAGTATAAATCTGTGTGTTTGTGTGCACATCTGTGAGTATTCATGCACACGCAAGTGCCTCTGTGTGTGTGTGTGTGTGTGTGTGTGTGTGTGTGTGTGTGTGTGTGTGTGTGTGTGTGTGTGTCTGTCTGTCTGTCTGTCTGTTTGTCTGTCTGTCTGTCTGTTAGAGTTGCAGAGAGAAAGGCAGTTGAGGACGCTGAGAAGCGGAGCAGGTAGGATATATTTAAAGACAAAAAAGAGAGAGCCGGACTACACAGTTAACTCTGAACTGGCATACCCATAGTCTTTAAGCGTTCTCAGTGTACAACATGTTCAGCTCTAATTCTTTCTGAATCTTTTCGATGAAAACGCCAGAACTTTCAAGTCCAGTCTACAGACCTCGCAGCTAGTGTTCAGAAGTCACGCCTACCGCTCTGTCCCAGACACGATGCATGACCTAAGCTGATGGAAGAACGTAACATGACATGGCTGTTGAGGCCACAGTAGCACTGGCCCATGCTCACATCCCAGTGTTTGCACACGTAAAAGACAAACAATGAACATGCACCCGGGCGCAGGCGAGGTGCCGTGAGACGAGGGATTTGTTTGTCAATATTTCTTTAATTTCAGTGGAGAACAAAAACTGGCACGTGGTGGTGACAGGGACAGAAGAAAGAAAGAGTGCTGTGGAAAGTGAAGATAAAGAAGTAGGGGAGAGAGAGAGAGAGAGAGAGAGAGAGACAGACAGACAGACAGACAGACAGACAGACAGACAGAGACAGAGAGAGACACACACAGAGAGAGAGAGAGAGAGGCAGACACAGAGAAAAGCAAGGTGAGAGAAAGAAAGAGGGATGGGGAAGGCATTTTGTGGTACTTCTTATCATGAACAACAATGACAAGAACGACAGTTTGACGGGATTTCTGACGAATGAAAACCAGTTTATCAATGCAGTTTATCGTGCAATGATTTCCAGTTGAATCAAAAGGAAACAAAAATGAAGTTTTCTTCCTGGTGAATTCCTATTTCTAAATGTATCATTGTGTCATTTTAATTCTTATTTACTTCATAAAAAGGAGGAAATCTGACAGTAGTTTATTATGTTTGCAAATGTTGTCATGAGAATGTACATCATTGAACACAATCCCATCACTAATACGGTGGTGGAAAAGGAATTGTATGATTGCATATGACACTGTGTCTATCGTAAAGTTCCAGTAAATAACGAGCCATCTTTGTTTGAGAACGGACCGACTACCTGTGGTGTAAAGATCCGACCTCAATTTCAGTACAAATTTTCTTTTCCAACATCAACAAACCGCTCAGCAAGTCAAAGTAATGGAATCATTCTCTTTATGCAGACATCTTAAGTGTCAAATCTACGTGCATTTGAAAACACAGATATGAAGGCCGACATTCACATGACAGACAGATCGACAGCTAAAAGGGTGTCAAGAAGATGTGTCTGGGAACCTGGATCCACTAGCAAACGAAGAATAAGTGACTGAGACTACTTGCAAACAGCGCAACTGTCTTGATCTGACTTCTACAGTCTCCTTTCACAGTCGTCCCTTTCTGTTTCCTCACTTGCTGTCAGTCCTAGTGTGTCCGGGAAGGTACGTAGCTGTCAGTCCTAGTGTGTCCGGGGAAGGTACGTAGCTGTCAGTCCTAGTGTGTCCGGGGAAGGTACGTAGCTGTCAGTCCTAGCGTGTCCGGGGAAGGTACGTAGCTGTCAGACACACTGAGCAACGTGTGGCCTGCTTCTACTCTGCGCAAATCAATTTCCTAGTGGAGACGGATGACCAGAGAGAAACAGTATAATAGGAAACATATTTCACAGCTCATAATGTTGTCCGACAGATGATGGGAAGGACGAGGTGTGCGTGTACACTGTTTAAATGTTGAGTCTAGGTACATCTGCATGATTTCGTAACTACTGAATCACCTTACATTGCATTCTGACGAGTTCCCTGGTAGACTGGAATGTAACGTTTGTGCTAAATTCCAGGGGCATTTTATGCCAATCATTCTATTGATTTCATTTGAAGTGGTGTGCTTATTATAAAGATCGTGCCAATATAGGAACGCTGCAAAAGGTCTTCTTTTACAAGTCAAAGCCACTGGTTGTCTGGTTCCACCAGTCAAAGTGCTGCACATTGAGCTATTACATAACGAGAAAGCATGATCATCAAAATGCAGTGATTCAGTGTCTTGAAATGGATGCAAAATGCACACAGAAGTTTCCCCTCGACGGTTCATGCGTGAATGATTGCTGTTCATGCGGCGTGACACATTGTCACCCTGACTGCACGACAGTTGGGATCCAGACCATTTTGATTTTAGGACAGATGTTTGTCTTTCACTAACTCCTTTGTAGCCGTTCGCTGAGAGGCCGTTGGCTTACATGCAGTACGCCGATGAAGACCTTTCGGCTTACATGCAGTGCGCCGATGAAGACCTTTCGGCTTACATGCAGTACGCCGATGAAGACCTTTCGGCTTACATGCAGTACGCCGATAAAGACCTTTCGGCTTACATGCAGTACGCCGATGAAGACCTTTCGGCTTACATGCAGTACGCCGATGAAGACCTTTCGGCTTACATGCAGTACGCCGATGAAGACCTTTCGGCTTACATGCAGTACGCCGATGAAGACCTTTCGGCTTACATGCAGTACGCCGATGAAGACCTTTCGGCTTACATGCAGTACGCCGATGAAGACCTTTCGGCTTACATGCAGTACGCCGATGAAGACCTTTCGGCTTACATGCAGTACGCCGATGAAGACCTTTCGGCTTACATGCAGTACGCCGATGAAGACCTTTCGGCTTACATGCAGTACGCCGATGAAGACCTTTCGGCTTACATGCAGTACGCCGATGAAGACCTTTCGGCTTACATGCAGTACGCCGATGAAGACCTTTCGGCTTACATGCAGTACGCCGATGAAGACCTTTCGGCTTACATGCAGTACGCCGATGAAGACCTTTCGGCTTACATGCAGTACGCCGATGAAGACCTTTCGGATAGCCGTTACAGAGTTTGAATTCAATACTTATGTGTGACCTTGAATTTATTCTTGTATTCTCGCGCGGTGTGTATTACACTTTCTTCACGGTGATGACGAAAATGCATCCTGTTTTTTGTTTTTTTGTTTGTTTGTTTGTTTTGTTGTTGTTGTTTTTTGTAGTGGTGCTAGTGATGATGTCAGGAGGCAGGCGCATGCCAGGCTTTACCATTTCGTAGAGGAAGGGGTCTTTTGAAAACAGAAGAAAAAAAAAACTAAACGAAAAAGACAAAGATAGAAAGGCCTGTAGCAAACCAATATCTATTGGTGTTACCAAAGAAAGACCGAACCAAATTTTAAAGCAAAGGATGAATAAAGAAAGGACAGAAGAGGCTTAATCACCACCATCTCTTGGCGTTGTCAAATTACCAAAGGCACGTGCAGTGTTTACAAACTATGATTGTGTGGTGAAGAGGCTTAATCACCACCATCTTTTGGCGTTGTCAAATTACCACAGGCGTGTGCAGTGTTTACAAACTATGATTGTGTGGTGAAGAGGCTTAATCACCACCATCTCTTGGCGTTGTCAAATTACCACAGGCACGTGCAGTGTTTACAAACTAGGATTGTGTGGTTGCAATAGAAACTGATCATCCGCGCATCCTCAGAGAAGATGTTGATCGGAGTTGTCTTTTCATGTTAAGACGTGGTATGGTGCTCGTCACTCCATTTCTCCATCTCTACTGCGCTCTGTTAATCAGTATGTGTGGACATGGAAGTATGTAGAACGTTGTGGATTCTCCCACACTCTTGAATCGACAGGTCAGATATATTTTGTGTAAAGGAGAAGCAAAGTAAGAGAGGAAGGAAGGAAGGAAGGAAGGAAGGAAGGAAGGAAGGAAGGAAGGAAGGAAGGAAGGAAGGAAGGAAGGAAGGAAGGAAAGGAAGGAAGGAAGGAAGGAAGGAAGGAAGGAAGGAAGGAAGGAAGGAAGGAAGGAAGGGGTAAAAAGAAAGAAAACAGTGAAAGGAAGAAAAGAACAGGTTTGAAAAGAAAGACAGAAAAACAAACATCGATAAAAGTTTGATAAATATCGATAAAAGTTTAGTAAACATCCATAAAAGTTTAGTAAACATCGATAAAAGTTTAGCAAATGAGCTTCTGTGACATGTTTCGTTGTTAAGTCCTCCTAACGAATGAGGTTAACGGGAATCAAGCGAAGCAGTTTGTTCGTACTTTGCTCTTTAGCTGGGGACATACAACAGATGTCCACAATAAGCAGTTTGTTCGTACTTTGCCCTTTAGCTGGGGAGATAGAATAGATTTCCATAATAAGGGAATGAGGATGCTAGGAAAGAGTGAAATGGGATACAGAATACATCTTAAACTCTCTCTCTCCCCTCTCTCTCTCTCTCTCTCTCTCTCTCTCTCTCTCTCTCTCTCTCTCTCTCTCCCCGCGGTGGTGACCCATTCCATTGCGAGGTTGATGTTTAAACCCTACAGATGCTGCACATCACCGCACCCCACACCACGCCACATATTATGTAAACAACATACTCAATACATTGTCTCTCATTAGACCATACCACACCGCATCAGACCATATCATACTGCACACACCAATCACCTTGCATCGTACCACGACATCCCACGTACCTTACACCACCTGACCACCACGTCACGTTGTCCAACACTGTCTATTGCTTCAGGAACAAGCTCCATCCAACTTCTCCGATAAGAACCATCCCACAAAGAGTCACGTCACAAAATACAGTTCCCATGTCACATGAGAGCCCAGACCATACGCAAGAAAAATAGCAATAACAGCTTACTAACCCCCAACAGCAGGAACTTTCCATTCGAACCAGCCGTCGTGCGAAGTGGTTAGCGTCGCGGACTCTCGGCTGGGAGGTCGTGGGTTCGAATCCCATCAGAGTCATGTGGGTGTTTCTGCCCCGACCGGCTCCTACCCAGAGTGGAGTTTGCTGCGGACTCAGTTGGGAAGACTGGGACCACACAGTCGAGTTTCATCCACTCAATGGGTGCGTTTCAGAGAGTATTGTTCAAATTTCCTGACCAACACTGGAGGTGCCTGTCTCTCTCGGGCCTGGTTGACGCCGGGATATATTATGAAAGGAAGCGCAGAGTACAGCCCTGTCATGTAGTCTCAGACCGAAATGGAAATCCGTAGCATCATCTTAATCATACTCATTCTCATCGATCAGCATTAAAAAAAAATTCTCAAATTCTGTGGCCCTTGATGCCCTGCTCTCATGGTGACCTCAATTTCGATGTCCTCTCCACGTCTGTGGCCTTGGTTTGGTTACCTCGGGGTCACCGATATCGGCAAATCCATGGGGGCCGTCGATGGACGGACGTGGTGGCGCCCTCCGGAGGGAGAGCTCACTCACGCCGGCTCCGCGACTAAGTAGTTATTGTCGTCAGTAGGGGGCTTAGTAGGTGGTGTCCTGCGTATGTTAGATCAGAACAGGCGCCACTGAACACCACTGAAGTGACTCGCCAGCAGTGCAGTGTCACCTCCGGTGGGTTGCCTCTTGACGGCTTGACATGGACTGCTCCCTGAGGATTGCCGGTGCCGGGGCTGCGGCGGGGCCGACCGGGCTGTGGCGGGTGTGGGTCGGGCTGTCGGAATGAGCGGCGTGGGTGCACTGCCTCTGAGGTGGCGCAAAGGTTGGGACGAAAAAAAACAACAAACAAACAAACAAAATTCCATTCGCCTGCTTCATCATCTTCAAGGCTTTCAATCTTAGCAAACACTAGCGGCAGTAAACTGAATCCAATCCAGAAGACAGGAATGTGCACACACATTGCATGAAACTATGCTATGGCAAACACCACGAAAGTCAACAGGTCGCGTTCTCTCTGTAGTCATGACAACATGAATGAAAACAGCTTCACTTTCAACCTGATTGAAAATTCTCATTTCGTGAGAGATCCATCCATCCACATGCCAGTTACAATCAGAGTTTTTAACCGACTCCTTTATCCTTGCTGTAATGGAGCCTCTGTGCCCACCACCTCCTCCACCAGAACGACTGACAGTCTGTCTAGACACAATTGTTTTCATTTCTCTCAACTACGCACGTCTTGAGGCTAAAGCGCTTTTTGTGACTTCCAGTAGCATAACCGGAACAGATGATTTGACAGCCATTTGCTTCTGCAAATAGCTGGCAGTGTTAAATGATGTCTTAGCCCGGAGGACAAAATTATCGAAACGTCATTTATCAACGCTCTTGCGTGTCTCGGAAATAATGAGATGTTGTTTTTTTTAAAATGATATAAACGGATCAAACATCCAGAGGGCAAAACTGAATGGACTTGCTCTTTCAGTAACATTAAAATAAAATGAATACACACACACGCACACACGCGCACGCGCGTAAACGCACGAACACACGCACGTACGCACACACGCACTCACGCTAGCACACACGCACACACATAGACACACATACACACGCGCACGCGCGAGCGCGCGCACACGCACACGCACACAAACACACACACACACACACACACACACACACACACACACACACACACACACACACACACACACACACACACACATACGAGCACACTCACGAATACGTACGTGTAAGCACTGACATACGCACATTCCTCCCTCGCTGCCTCCGCTCGTTTTCTCTCTCTCTCTCTTCTCTCTCTCTCTCTTCTCTCTCTCTCTCTCTCTCTCTCTCTCTCTCTCTCTCTCTCTCTCTCTCTGTCTGTCTGTCTGTGCGTGCGCGCGCGCGTGCGTGTGCACACGCCTGCATGTGAGGTTCATTCTTGAATTCAGGTACTTTTCCTCTTTGTATTATCCTGTCTCCTTTCCGTTGGGGATATCCAGTTACTTTTCGTTGTTGTAAATATCAAGAAAGCACTGTATTTATCAAGGGAACAGACAGGCTATTACGTGTGTGTACAAGGAATCTAACTTATATGTATTTGACGGACAGAAGCTTTTGATGTTCTACTCTTCTAATCGGTATATATGTGACGTGCTGTTTTCATGTTTCCTTTTCAAGCTTTCTTTTGTCTTCCCATAAATCGTCTACCATTCCGAAGAGACCGACCAGGAGATTTATTTTCTTTTTCTCCTTAATTCTGTTGTAATTTGTTTTAATGATTTTGTTTTAGTTTCAGATACAGTATAGATTATTGTATGTTATCATTATCAAGTGTGTGTGTGTGTGTGTGTGTGTGTGTGTGTGTGTGTGTGTGTGTGTGTGTGTGTGTGTGTGTGTGTGTGTGTGTGTGTGTGTGCCTGTTTTTGTGTATGTGTTAGTGCGCGCGTTTGTGTATATGTGTGTGTGTATATATATGTGTGGGGGGGGGGGGGGGGGCGCGCGCGCGTGTGTGTGTGTGTACTCGCGTGCGCGCTGAGTATGTATTTGTGTGTTTATGCCTGCGTCCACATGAGTAAGGGCCTTGAGACGCAGACGAGAAGGAAGACAGAGCGACAAAGGAGTAGGTAGAAACAGACAAACAGACACAGAAACTTACAGATCAAGAAGAAAGGGAAGGGGATGGAAAGAGAGCGATCAAGACAAAGATAAGCATACAAAGAGAGAGTAAGAGACGGAGAGAGAGAGAGAGAGAGAGAGAGAGAGAGAGAGAGAGAGAGAGAGAGAGAGAGAGAGAGAGATCTGGAGGAGTCTAGGGTCTGGCACATCATTTCCTGCGAGTCAAGAAAACCCGACATCAAAAGACTCCAGCCACACACAGTGAAATTCTGCCTGGGTCACCACAATGAAGATCATGCCCTGCCCTTCCTCGTTCATTCCGCAGTCCATCTGCCGACTTCCCTCTTTCCTCTGCACAGTAATACGTTCTCTTCTATGCTCCCTTCTTCTGCCCATACTGCCAGGATTGTTGTTCAATTTCAAATCAGTTTTATCATCATAACCTGGGTAGCCAGATACGACCTTCTCAAAGTTGTTACTGTACGAGGAAAAGAAATCATATCGTTAAGGGGAAAAAAAAAGTATTTACAGCTTCATACCACCATTACTTATTTCCAGAAATCTGTACAGCTGCTAAGTATAGGTCATGCCCTAGACATACCACCATACTCGGCCAGGGCACTAGACATTGCACTGAACTTGTCACCCTGAAATTAAAAGCAAAACAGCCAAGAAATGACTGATAAACGTCACGGCGATTCAAGGATACATAAACAGTCTATACGGGCAAACACACGTCATGGAGTGGACAGTTTGTCTCCACTCCCGCACAGTGTGTGCAATTTCACAACGTCGTTTCAAGATTGCAGCGTAAACTTTGCCACGTGGTAAATCCTGCAAGAGGAAAAGTGCAAAGAACATATTGACAAAAGACGGGAGAATAGGCCACGGAGGCAGGGGAGGGGGGGAGGGGGACAAAGAAAAGGGCAGAGAGAGAGAGAGAGAGAGAGAGAGGAGAGAGAGAGAGAGAGAGAGAGAGAGAGAGAGAGAGAGAGGAAGCAAATGATTAGCGTAGGATTATTTTTTTAATTAATGGGAAGACAGTTTGCACTCAAACAGTGCCGTGCATTCCTTCCCTTGGAAGCTTTTTCTTTTTACTTAACTAGCAGAACACGCAGGAGAGCACAGACATAAGCCAACACTATACGGATCCAAGATCCGCCGTCTGATCCAAATCCGCACTGTGGATCTTCACACAGAACTCATGGATTCGCCTTTTGATGACATTCCATCTTGCACAATGTTTTGTTGAAACTGATGAAACAATTGCTGTGCAGTCATGCGGACGGATTCTGAATCTACCGTTTCATTTGGATCTACAATATGGATCCACAATATGGATCCACAGTATGGATCCACAATATGGATCCACACCAAAATCTAACTGTTCGTTCTTTGACTACATTCTATCTTTCCATTAAATTTCCTTTGAATTAGTTTTTATAGATTTCCTTGTGTGTGTGTGTGTGTGTGTGTGTGTGTGTGTGTGTGTGTGTGTGTGTGTGTGTGTGTGTGTGTGTGCGTGCGTGCGTGTGTGCGTGCGTGCGTGCGTGCGTGCGTGCGTGTGTGTGTGTGTGTGTGTGTGCGTGTGTGTGTGAGTGTGTGTGTGTTTGTGCGTGTGTGTATGTGTGCATGCGTGCGTGTGTGTGTGTGTCTGTATGTGTGTCTGTGTGTGTGTCTGTATGTTTGTGTGTCTGTCTGTCTACCTGTGTTTATGTGTCTGTGCGTGCGTGCGTGCGTGCGTGCGCGCGCGCGCGCGCGTGTGTGTGTGTGTGTGTGTGCGTGCGTGCGTGCGTGCGTGCGTGCGTGCGTGCGTGCGTGCCTGCGTGCGTGCGTGCGTGCGTGTGTGTGTGTGTGTGTGTGTGTGTGTGTGTGTATGCATGTGAGCACACGTGCTCGCTCGTATTTGCATGCATATGTGTGAGTGAATGTGTGTATGTGTGTGTTTATGTGTGTGTATGTGTTAATGTTGTTGTTGCTTTCCAAACACTGTCTGTGCTCTATCGATGACATCATTTCACACAACTTATTCCGTCTTTCTGAACACTGCAGCTGTCTGTGCTCTATCAATGACATCATTTCACACAACTTATTTCGTCTTTCTTAAAACTGCAGCTGTCTGTGCTCTATCGATGACATCATTTCACACAACTTATTCCGTCTTTCTGAACACTGCAGCTGTTGCAGCTGTGGCGCGAACGCGGCCACACAGCAGAGTTGTCATCTAATACCTGAATGAGTTCACCATGTACAAATCTGAGGATTGGATTCATGGTATCATAGAACTTGACGCCTGCATTAAACCTGGCCCGAGGGTGCAGAGGCAGTTTTGAGGCCGCCATCAAGACCTCGAGAAGACTGGGATTCACCGTAGCGGCAGGACTGAAGATCTGACGCGACCAATGAAATCTACCGTAGTACATGCTGTGCTTTAATCACTGCGCATGCTGTGTTGCCATTTCTTTTCAAACCAAATTATAGCCGGACGCATCCATACAGGCACGCTTTTTTCATGTCTGTGTTTCTGTCCGCTCATCAACATTGAGAATTTTGATTCCGTACGATTAACTTTACACTTTTGCAAGTTGTTGTTGTTGTTGTTGTTGTTTTTTGTTGGTTTTTTTTTTTTTTTTTTAGGGGGAGGGGGGGGGGGTTAATGTCCATAGTATCAACGGTTTGACGTCTTTCAAACAAAACCGGCGATAGTGTGACAAGATTTACGCATCTTTTCGTGTTCTTTCTTCTACCAGTCCTCTGAGGCAGGTAACAGGATTCTGTTAAAGACCAGCTGCTCCATCGTTTTCGAAAAAGAACAACTATGGTGTTGATAAGCACGAACATATCTTGAAAGTGTGATTAGTTTGTATTCAAGCTTTATGTTGCTAGTGCTCAGTTCTTCTGCAGCGATCTGC
>CM031602.1:4119361-4121861 GCA_018398815.1 Conus ventricosus
TGAAGATAAAGAAATAAACGAGGAACAGACGATGTTAATGAAGATAAAGAGATAAAGGAGGAACAGACGATGTTAATGAAGATAAAGAAATAAAGGAGGAACAGACGATGTTAATGAAGATAAAGAGATAAACGAGGAACAGACGATGTTAATGAAGATAAAGAAATAAACGAGGGATGAAAAAAGTTTCAAACAAATAAGCAAACTCTCAGGCAATGATGAAAAACAATATGTGAAAAAAGGAAAACACTGAATATAAAAAGATCTGAGGACAAACTATATCTTCTATAAAATAAAAAAAAATCATGCCAAGTAACAGTTTCATATAAAGTGCTAATCATGGCCATTACTGATTCAAGTATAATGTATTTAAATTATGTATTGATGATATAACATGTACATCAAATGTTATGAAACATTCGACTATGTGTCTGTGTGTGCTCATAATAATCGTCGAACCACGTACTTGTTTCTCAATATATCAAACACCTTTCATTCTTTCTATGTTCCTGTAACACGTTCTGTATGGATCATCTGCTCCTGCAGTCAAACGCCGGTCCTCCGGGCGTCTTTTTGGGGTGTGATGAAGGGGGCCAAAAAGACACCGGCGTCTTTTTGGGGCGGGCGTCTTTTTGGGGTGTAACACAGTCTAGCTTGTTGTAGACTGTTCATTTCCCTAAAACGTGACAAACTGACAACAGGCATTCCTCATAGCCCTATTTTCCTCCATGGACAAAAGAAAAGCAAAGAATTCGAAACACTCGATGGAAAGTATTAGCTGTAAGAGCGAGGGGAGTAGTTTCCGTGCCACTCAGGGCGTTTGCACTGCGTGTGATTCATTTCTGTCAAAGCTGCTGACCTGTGTCAACATGGACTGTGCCAACATGACAACACGGCAGACACGTGTGAAAGTATGTCAACATGGACTGTGCCAACATGACAGACAACACGGCAGACACGTGTGAAAGTATGTCAACATGGACTGTGTCAACATGACACCACGGCAGACACGTGTGAAAGTATGTCAACATGGACTGTGCCAACATGACAGACAACACGGCAGACACGTGTGAAAGTATGTCAACATGGACTGTGTCAACATGACACACAACACGGCAGACACTTGTGACAGTATGTCAACATGGACTGTGTCAACATGACAACACGGCAGACACGTGTGAAAGTATGTCAACATGGACTGTGTCAACATGACAACACGGCAGACACGTGTGAAAGTATGTCAACATGGACTGTGCCAACATGACAACACGGCAGACACGTGTGAAAGTATGTCATGGACTGTGCCAATATGACAACATGGCAGACACGTGTGAAAGTATGTCAACATGGACTGTGCCAACATGACAGACAACACGGCAGACACGTGTGAAAGTATGTCAACATGGACTGTGGCAACATGACAACACGGCAGACACGTGTGAAAGTATGTCATGGACTGTGTCAACATGACAACACGGCAGACACGTGTGAAAGTATGTCAACATGGACTGTGCCAACATGACAGACAACACGGCAGACACGTGTGAAAGTAAGTCATGGACTGTGCCAACATGACAACACGGCAGACACGTGTGAAAGTATGTCAACATGGACTGTGTCAACATGACAACACGGCAGACACGTGTGAAAGTATGTCAACATGGACTGTGCCAACATGACAACACGGCAGACACGTGTGAAAGTATGTCAACATGGACTGTGCCAACATGACAACACGGCAGACACGTGTGAAAGTATGTCAACATGGACTGTGTCAACATGACAGACAACACGGCAGACACGTGTGAAAGTAAACGTTTTCATGGCGCAATGTTTATCCACTCAAAATAGACAGCGCGAGAATATGATTTTGTTATTGTTATTCAACACCCTCCCCCCTCCCCTCCCCTCCCCCACTGGGGTATATGGAAATGCACTTCAAGAATTAATTTACCTGGGGGGAGAAGAAGAAGAAGAAGAAGAAAGAAAGAGATAGACAGACAGACAAACAGAAAAGGCGGTAAAGGTGGGAAACATAAAAAAAGAAAAAGACCAAATAAGCAAACAAGCGCAACACGTCTTTACTTTCTACGTCGGTCAGAATGTGGAATTTGAATGTTTAGAGTTTCCCTACAAAGTTTCTCGGCGATTTCATCGTAAAAACAAACTTTTGAAGACTGTTGAAATTGATTTCCTAATCTATAAAATGAAAATTTCGCTCTTTTTAATGTTGTGTCATACCTTCACTAGTACGGTGGCATCCAACCTGAAGGAGATGTGTAAAAGAGATTTGGGGATATGGGGTGAGATGACCAACTCTTGGGGATATGGGGTGAGCTGACCAACTCTAGCTAGCACACCAACATGACTAAATATGTGACCAGTAATAAATAAATCATGAGACAATTTTCTCTGAAAAGAACTTCAAACTTCAAGAGAACAAAATCAACCTTTCAGAAATCCGGAATCATCATTTAAAAATAAAAAGGGATTTAATTTT
>CM031602.1:4129361-4134361 GCA_018398815.1 Conus ventricosus
TCTTATAGAACAGGGAGTACTTTACAATGGGAACGAAGAAATGCTCTGTGCGTGCGTGCGTGCGTGCGTGCGTGCGTGCGTGCGTGTGTCTGTGTCTGTGTCTGTCTGTCTGTCTGTCTGTCCGTCCGTGGTCAAAATGTGTTCAACATGCTCCAGACAAAACTACTGGGCCGATCTTTCTGAAAATTTGTAGGTATGTTCATTATGGGTCACGGACGATGCCCGATGTTTTATTTTACCGTTATAGCCGTTACTAACGACTATTCTTTATGGAATATCTCAGAACGTACTCGGCCGATCTTTCTGAAAACTTGAAGGCATGTTCATTATGGGACACGGATGTTTAATTTTACCGTTATAACCGTTACTAACGGCTGTAATGGCCCATAACGGTTTTTCTTTTTTATAGAATATCTCAGAAAGCACTTGACCGATCTTATTGAAAATTTGTAGGTATATTCATTATGGGTCACGGATGATGCTTGATGTTTTATTTTACCGTTATATTCGTAACTAACGGCTATAATGGCCCATAACGGTTTTTCTTCTTATGGAATATCTCAGAAAGTACTAGGCCGATCTTTCTGACAATTTGTAGGAATGTTCATTATGGGTCACGGATGATGCCCAATGTTTTATTTTACCGTTATATCCGTAACTGAAGGCTATAACGGCCCATAACGGTTTTTCCTTTTTATGGAATATCTCAGAAAGTCATGGCCGATCATTCTGACAATTTGTATGTATGTTCATTATGGGTCACGGATGATGCCTGATGTTATATTTTGCCGTTATATCCGTTACTAACGGCTATAACGGCCAATAACGTTTCTTCTTTATGTAGTATCTCAGAAAGTACTTGGCTGATATTTCTGACAATTTGTAGGTATGTTCATTATGGGTCACGGAAAATGCCTGATGTTTTATTTTACCGTTATATCCGTTACTAACGGCTATAGCGGCCCGTAACGGTGTTTCTTTTTTATGGAATATCTCAGAAAGTACTCCGTCGATCTTTCTGACAATTTGTAGGTATGCTCATTATGGGTCACGGATGATGCCTGATGTTTTATTTTACCGTTATATCCGTTACTAACGGCTATAACGGTCCATAATGGTTTTTCTTCTTTATGGAATATCTCAGAAAGTACTTGGTCGATCTTTCTGACAATTTGTAGGAATGTTCATTATGGGTCACGGATGATGCTCGATGTTTTATTTTACCGTTATAGCCGTTACTAACGGCTATAACGGCCCATAACGGTTTTTCTTCTTTATGGAATATCTCAGGAAGTACTTGGCCGATCTCTCTGAAAATTTGTAGCTATGCTCATTATGGATCACGGATGATGCCCGATGTTTACCAGAATAGCCGTTACTAACGGCTGTAACCGCCCAAAAACGGTTTTTCCTCTTTATGGAATACCTCACGCGTATTCAAGATAAACTGGGAGTACATTCATATGCTTTGCATCTTGTTCTTCCTTGTTATGTGTTTTGTCTATCTGTACCATCGTTTTGGTAACTATTACATGGGGGGGGGGGGGGTGGAGGTGGAGGTTTACTTTCCTAGCTGTCCAACTTTTTATTGTCTGACCTTTCCCTACGTTCTTTTCCGAATATTTTTCTGTTTTCCTATCCTTTCCTACACTTCCACTCCTCTTCAAATTGTCCCATGTTTTCACACTTTTCCTGTGCTTTTATCATCTGTTCCTGCAAAACTGTCGACGTTTTTTAACCTTGTTCTATGTTTTGCTGTCTATTCAAACCTTTTCTCCGTTTTCTTCTGTCTGTATTGTTATTCCTTTTCTTACCTTACCCTAGGTTTTCGTGCCCTTTCTTACCGTTTTCTGTCTTTTGCGACATTTTGTTAAACCTCTCCCTTTCGCTGCTTTTCTCTATCTACCCTGTCTTACCTTTCCAACTCTTCTTTTTACCTTTCCATATTCTTTCCTAGCTTTTGCTACCTTTCCTACTTTGACAAGTTCTTTCTCATCCTTTTATACCTTTTTCCTATTTCTTTCCCTGCCCTTTAGATTTTCTTACCCGTCTGTCCTCTTTCCAATATGTCCTACCTTATCTGTTTCTTCTACCTTTTTCTTACGTTTTCCTTACCTTTTGTTTTACGCTTCCTTACTTTTCTATCCTCTCCTACTGTTTCTCCACCTTGTCTCACCTTTCCCTGTGTTTTCCTTCTTCTTCCTTACTTTTCGATCCTCTCCTACTGTTTCTGCACCTTGTCTCACCTTTCCCTGTGTTTTCCTTCTTCTTCCTTACTTTTCGATCCTCTCCTACTGTTTCTGCACCTTGTCTCACCTTTCCCTGTGTTTTCCTTCTTCTTTCTATCTTTTCTATCCTCTCCTACTGTTTCTCCACCTTGTCTCACCTTTCCCTGTGTTTTCCTTCTTCTTTCTATCTTTTCTATCCTCTCCTACTGTTTCTCCACCTTGTCTCACCTTTCCCTGTGTTTTCCTTCTTCTTTCTTTCTTTTCCTTCCTTCTTCTGCTTCTCCTGTTTTCACAGACACTGAGAAACTTGGCTGCCTGTGTTGGAAGGGAACGGATCTGTGGTGAGGCATTTACGGCCTATGCAGTGGCTGACTGCAACACCAGCAAGACTCTGATGGTTCATTCTCCACACTGTGGTCTCCAGATGCTATGGTGTAATGAAGGCAACTGAAAACGAGAAACGAAGAATGCAAGCCCCATGTTTTCGGGCTTCATTTTTGTGTTATTGGGTCTAAGACTTCACACACAGGCGCGCGCGCGCACACACACGCACGCACGCACGCACGCACGCACGCACGCACGCACGCACGCACACACACACACACACACACACACACACACACACACATACACACACACACACGCACACACGCACACACACACACACACACAAACACACACACACACAAACACACACACACACACACACACACACACACACACACACACACACACACACACAGACACACACACACACACACACACACACACACACACACACACACACACACACACACACACACACAGAGAGAGAAAGAGAGAGAAGAGAGAGAGAAGGAGAGAGAGAGAGAGAGAGATGAGAGAGAGAGAGAGAGAGAGAGAGAGAGAGAGAGAGAGAGAGAGAGATTGTTGAATGTCTTCAGAGTGTAGCCACTACCACCATCACTATCGCCACCACTACCAGCACCCCCTCTCCCGCCCTCACCCAAAACCCTTTTCCATCCTGTCACCCTCCACAGTTCTGCCTTCCTATTCTCCACACTTTCTCTCTTGTTTTCATATCACCTTCCATCCTGTCAGCCTCCACAGTTCTGCCTTCCTATTCTCCACACTTTCTCTCTTGTTTTCATATCACCTTCCATCCTGTCACCCTCCACATTTCTCCCTCCCTATTCTCCACACTTTCTCTCTTGTTTTCATATCACCTTCCATCCTGTCACCCTCCACATTTCTCCCTCCCTATTCTCCACACTTTCTCTCTTGTTTTTATATCACCTTCCATCCTGTCGCCCTCCACATTTCTCCCTCCCTATTCTCCACACTTTCTCTCTTGTTTTCATATCACCTTCCATCCTGTCACCCTCCACATTTCTCCCTCCCTATTCTCCACACTTTCTCTCTTGTTTTCATATCACCTTCCATCCTGTCACCCTCCACATTTCTCCCTTCCTATTCTCCACACTTTCTCTTTTGTTTTCATATCAGCTGCTTTACACTTTTATCCAGTCTTAGAAAGGGGTACTTCCTTTACTTCCAATGTTTCAACCACACGTCCAAGTTTTCTTTTGTTTTCTGGCAGTTAGATGCTCCATACTTGTTGTTAAATGCTAGCATGCGTGATGTTCTATCAATTGTTTCCTGCAGGTTTTTTTGTTGTTGTTGTTGTGGAAAAGTGTGTGTGTGTGAGTGTGTGTGTGTGTGTGTGTGTGTGCCTGCGTGCGTGCGTGCGTGCGTGCGTGCGTGCGTGCGTGCGTGCGTGCGTGTGCGTGCGTGTGCGTGCGTGTGTATGCGTGCGTGCGTGCGTGCGTGCGTGCGTGCGTGCGTGCGTGCGTGCGTGCGTCGTGCGTGCGTGCGTGCGTGCGTGCGTGCGTGCGTGCGTGCGTGCGTGCGTGGTGTGTGTGTGTGTGTGTGTGTGTGTGCATGTTCTGCTGCCTCATCATTTCTCATATTTTGTTTCGTTGTTTGTCTTCAACGTCTTGTCAAGTCTGTTCCTAAAACTCAGACATGCGACGTTGTGTCAGGGCCCATACTCTACCCTTAGAATTGTCAAACGCCTTTAGGAGTTCTTGCCATTCAGGTCTTTTAGTTTGGGGGAAAATCATGGTATAGATGAATGACACACAGCCTGCCGGAGCCACCTTTTATTTTGATCTGAATGAGATAACATTTGCATTTGTCGTTAAAATGAACTGCACATCGATGTGTCGAAATAGACCTTCATTAGAACATACTTATCTAAGAGAGAGACAGAGACACGCAGAAAGAGACAGACACAGAGACAGACGGACTGATGAACAGAGACAGAGAGACAGACAGAGTAATGCTGCAGGAGAAATCAACACTCGTTAAATAAAAGCTGAAAAAATAAATGAAAATACAACAATAGAAGAGGATCCTTATGCTCAATAATAACAATCTGGGCTGCACAAAGAAAATAGAAAGAACCCAATCAAGCGACGGATCAGAACCATTACAAACAAGATCAGTTACAGCCATGAAAACGGCCATGTGATTTGGTTCACAATGCAGCCCATTACAGTGCTCTTTTCCTTTCAGACTCAACATGCAAACCAGGGGGCGAAACACCCACGTCTTTTGCTCTACTGCAGACAGCAAAATAATCAGCCCTTTCTAATGCTATATCCTCCTAAGGGACTGTTGCACGAAAGCGTGATTTTGATAAGAAATAAAGCAAACTGGTCCCCCTCCCCCCCCCCCCCCCCCCCCCAAAAAAAGGAGAAAAAGAAAGGGAAAGGAAAGAGAGGGCAGTTA
>CM031602.1:4139361-4141861 GCA_018398815.1 Conus ventricosus
TTATTGATCACAGCGTTGAAGAGAATGAAGCAGGCAGATTGTGGGATCTTTCTGTGGCGAATTACTATGCTGTTGCGTTTTTCGTTTTTCGTTGCGCGTAGCCTAGACTCTCATGTGAGATGGGAACAATACTGTGCACTATGACTTAGTGGTATGGCTATTCATATACAGGTGTCGGTTTTAAAACTACTTTACCGGGAAGTCAGATCCAGTTTGGTTTTTTTCTTTGTTTGATGGGTAATTGTGCTGTGTTGAAAACTGTTGGTTAATGTAATGTGTTGTTTAAGGGTGCACGTGACGTATTGTAGTATGATGCGAGTTGATTGATGCTGTGTAGGGTGATGTGGTCTGTGGTAATTTGAGGTGTTTTGTGAGGTGATGTGTCGTGAAGTGTGGAGAGAGAGAGAGAGAGAGAGAGAGAGAGAGAGAGAGAGAGAGAGAGGAGGAGGGAGAGATGAAAGAGAGATGAAGAGTTTTCAAATATATTCTGTCCTTTTGATGTTAAAGGAATTCAGTTCCACTCTTATCTTTAAGAGACAGACAGACAGACAGACAGACAGAGTTTTAAAATATATTCCATACATTCAACGGTAAACCAATCCATTTTCACTCAAAGAGAGAGAGGGGGGGAGGGAGATATGATGATGATGATGATGATGATGATGACGATGATGATGATGATGATGATGATGATGATGATGATGATGATGATGATGATGAAAAATTGAAACAACCCGCATTCTTATTTTGCTTTTTTGTTCGTTCGTTTATATCCACTTCATCTTCAGTGGAAACAGGCACACGTGTTGCCTTTATAGGCCGGACGTCAGAAAGGAGATAGTTCTTTAAATATGGCGGTTCATCTTCAATGGAAACAGGCACACGTGTTGCCTTTATAGGCCGGACGTCAGAAAGGAGATAGTTCTTTAAATATGGCGGTTCATCTTCAGTGGAAACAGGCACACGTGTTGTCTTTATAGGCCGGACGTCAGAAAGGAGATAGTTCTTTAAATATGGCGGTTCATCTTCAGTGGAAACAGGCACACGTGTTGTCTTTATAGGCCGGACGTCAGAAAGGAGATAGTTCTTTAAATATGGCGGTTCATCTTCAGTGGAAACAGGCACACGTGTTGTCTTTATAGGCCGGACGTCAGAAAGGAGATAGTTCTTTAAATATGGCGGCCGGTGTAGCTCAGTTGGTAGAGCACCGGACTCGGTATCTTGGTGATCCTGGGGTTGCGGGTTCGAATCTCCGCCGGGCCGTTTCGGTACAGGGTTGTTTTTTTCCCTCGGAGTTAACATTGGTTCTGACTCCATTTCCCAAAGAGTTCTTCGAATGAGACTATAAACCGAGGTTCCGTCTATGAATGCACGCATAACATCTTGCACACACGTAAAATCCCATCACCAATTTTCGGAAGAGAAGGCCAGTTGGGCCGTTGGTACTGATGACACGTTACACATAGCATGCACCCTGCGTGAGAAATTGAAAGAATGAAGGAAATGAGGAAACTGAGTGAACGATATTCTCTGGATGACACGGGAAACGACTGAATCAAGCGCCGGCAGGCAGCTCTTCAGTCGGCACTACCCAGGTAGGCAG
Organism: Conus ventricosus; assembly: GCA_018398815.1. Classification (NCBI taxonomy): domain Eukaryota; kingdom Metazoa; phylum Mollusca; class Gastropoda; order Neogastropoda; family Conidae; genus Conus; species Conus ventricosus. Next base: position 4,140,965 of record CM031602.1, read on the forward strand.
CCCGTTGTGTATACGAGAGTGTGGATTGTCAGCGCCTAGAACCTTCGGCAAGACGTTCTAAAAATGCTTTGTTATAATACAATGATACTTATAATGATAATGATAATAGTAATAATAATAATGATAATGATGATAACAAGAAGAAGAAGAAGAAGAAGAAGACGAATGATAACACATTATGCTGACCGTTTGGGGGGAAAGGAGTTGGTTCTTTGTTTCTTGTTTTCGTGCTTGTATCTTGTTTTAAAGCGCAACGTAAATTGCGACATCCTCTATGTGATCGACGTACTGTACACAATGTTCACTGTCGAGAGCTAAAGACGCATGGGAGAGGGATGGTGAGAGGGAGAAGGAGGAGGGAGGGGTGTAGTGGGGTTGGGTGGGTGGGATTGTACAACTAGGGAAATCGAAAATAACGAGGAAGAGTGAATTGAAAAGAACATAGCACTGTCCAACATTTCGTGGGAAAACTATCTTAATTTAGATACATTCTCTCTCTCTCTCTCTCTCTCTCTCTCTCTCTCCTCTCTCTCTCTCTCTCTCTCTCTCTCTCTCTCTCTCTCTCTCTCTCTCTCATCTGGCATCTTTATAAAATGTATCATTGTAAATATTTTGTCTTGCTCTCTTTTACTACGATTTGAATACTTCAGCCACTCAACGTTTCCTTGTCTGTCATCAAAGTTTCCCTGTCTGTGAGTGAGAGAGAGAGAGAGACAGAGAGAGACAGAGAAAGAGAGAGAGAGAGAGAGAGAGTGTGTGTGTGTGTGTGTGTGTGTGTGTGTGTGTGTGTGTGTGTGTGTGTGTGTGTGCCTGCATATGTGTTTACGTGTGTGCTACGTTGGAATTCATGTGTGATCTCAACTCGCATGCACGCTTGTGTGTGTGTGTGCGTGTCTG
>CM031602.1:4146861-4149361 GCA_018398815.1 Conus ventricosus
TGTCCCGTATGTGCACCAGGTGGATTGTGACAGTCTGTATACAATGTTATTTAGATTTGATAAAGAATTATTTTGCTATGATAAGCCTGTCTTACTTGTGTGTACATATGTCCCTCCGGAAAATGCACCTTTCTACACACTGCATGGCTTTGATAATGGTATTGAATGTTGGAAGAATGTATTGTAAACAAGTTGTTATCCTTTGATGATGCTGAGATACTTTTATGTGGTGACATGAATGCAAGAACTGCGAATATTTCTCCAGGTAATGTAGATGATCGTGATCTTTATGCTATTTCAAGACTGCAGACAGCAAATACAATACATGTTCTCAAGATAAGATATTAAATGTATATGGGGAAAAGCTTCTCTGTATGTGCACTGTGCTAGGATTGACAATTATGATGGAGTATGTAATGGCGAACTCGAAGGGTGTTTCACATACATTTCGGATGTGGGGAGTAGTGTGAATGATTATTTTCTAGTGTCTACAGATTTTTTTTAACTAATGTGTAAAAAGATGACTCTAAATGTGATGGAAAGATTTGATTCTGATCATTTACCCTGGTATTGTGCATTGAAATGCCAAATGAACAGTCGCATACCAGTTTTGCCCGTAATGTAAATGTTTTACAGTCAACAGTTTTCTTTATGCATGAATTCATCAAATGTTTTAGAAAAGATAAACGCCGCTGAAAATCTTATTTCTGTGAATGTTAATGAAGCTCTGAACTTGGTTTAATATAACTATCAAAGACCAAGCTGAAACAATGAGGAAAGTTGTGCCTATAAATAGAAATTTATACAGAATTGGTTTGATCGAGAATGCACGGTAGAAAAACGTAAACTACGAAGATTATTCAGAATTTTTCTGAATACAATGGATAAAGAGGATAGAATATTGTTTTGTATAGCGAGAAGGGAATATAAACATTTAAATGAAAGGAAACAGAAAGAACATAATGATCTCCTATTAAAACGATCTTCTGTCTTCGGGTAACAATCAGCAATTATTTTGGAAAACTATTCACAAGATTTCCACAAAGAAACTACAACCTGCAAATAATATTACGATGCAAGAGTGGTTCTTACATTTTTAAATTCTTTTGGATAAGGACGATGATGAGTCCACTGAGACTGACAATGCAATAAATAATGAAGAAACTACTTATGACAGACCAATATCCAGAGGGGAAATATTAACAGCTATTAAGAAATTAAAGAATGGTAAAACTGCCGGACCTGGTGGACTCATTGGGGAGTTTTTTAAGCATTCTGGTGCGACTGTTATAGGATTTTTAGTTAAATTGTTTAATTATCTTTTTGACACTGGGATTTATCAGAAGATTGGAAAGAATCTATAATTTTACCTCTGTTTAAGAAGGGGGAGATAAACGTGTAAACAATTATAGAGGTATTTCGTTGTGCAATGTATGTAGTAAACTCTATAGTTCTGTTAGTAATAATAGACTACATGAATGGATATTCAGAACAATATAACAGGAGAACATCAAGCAGGATTTAAAAAAGGTTATTCTACTATTGATCACATGTTTAGTCTATTAGCTGCAATTCAAAAACAATTTGTAAACAACAGAAGCTGTATGTGGCTTTTGTGGATTTTGAGAAAGCTTTCGATTCAGTTTCACGAAAACTGTTGTGGCCTATTTTGTTAAAACATGGATTTCAAGGTAAACTGTATCATTGTGTGAAAGGTATGTATAAGGAGGTGAAAGCAAGAATTAGAGCGGGAGCTAAATTATCAGATTTTGTCAAGTGTACGAGAGGGGTCAAGCAAGGGGATGTTTGTAGTCCTGTTTTATTTTCTCTGTTCATAAATGAATTGGCTTTGGGATTATTCAAAATGGACGGCATGGTGTGACTTTTGATATCTTGGAACTGTTTGTCTTCCTTTTTGCTGATGACATTATGTTATTGTCTACAACTGTAGTTGGTCTGCAACGACAATTGAACAGTTTGTATTCAGCTGCTACTAAATTAGAATTAAAAGTTAATATGAATAAGACCAACATTATTGTGTTTCGTAAAGGTGGATATTTAGCACGTAATGAGAAATGGATTTATGGAGGTGAATACATGGTTGTAGTCAATGCATACAAGTATCTTGGGTTCTATTTTACTACCAAATTAAGTTTCACCTTTGGATGTCAAGACCTAGCAAATAGAGCAAAGAGAGCAGTCAGTTATACTTCGTATTTTATACAAATTGAATAGTGGCGCATTTTCTGTTTTTTCAAAATTATTTGACTCTCAGGTGCAGCCAATTTTACAGTATGGAGCAGAAATCTGGGCTTTTGAGAAAAGTGTTGTAATAGAGAATGTTCATTTATATGCTATGAAAACATTTTTGAATGTAGACAATCGAACACCAAATGATTTAGTTTTATGGCGAACTTGGAAGGTATCCGATTTATATTAATTCGTTTTTAAAATGCATTAAGTATTGGCTGAAAATAACCAGAATGGAGGAAACAAAGAT
>CM031602.1:4154361-4156861 GCA_018398815.1 Conus ventricosus
TTACCAATAGCATCACTGCTTGTCTCTGAGTGCATGAAACGCATCTTTCCTGACTTCCGCTTTCAGTACTTATGATGCACTCACAAACCTACCAGATGAGCTTCCGGCGGAAATTAAAATCCCGGTCTATTCGTTGTAATTCGCCTCTTTGAAACAAGGTAGAATGAATCCTAATGCTCATAAACATATTTAGGATGCAAACATATGAGATGAACCAATCTCGTCACACAAGAAAAATTCTAAAATCAGTACAGGTATGCCTGTCTATGAATTCCTGAATGTTTACTCACGACCTCGTCATGTGAATTCCTGGTGTGTTACATGTGTTCTTCTGCAGGCTTTGTATGACAGGTGTCCTACTCTTGTAGTTATCCAGCGTCATGGACTTTGAACTTCGGTCATGTCTGGAGGGTGAAAAAGGGAGCCGAAAGTTTGTCATTTCCCAGGTCAACCAACGTCTACCACGCCTGCAAATTTGGTTTGTTAGTTACGTTCAAGCCTAACATCTACACGTATCAGTGATGACAGGGCAGGCGCTGTAACTGTCGCTGGATCTACACGTATCAGTGATGACAGGGCAGGCGCTGTAACTGTCGCTGGAGAGTGTGGGAAGGGGAGCTATGTAACACCGCACTGAAACCCCCAGAACGACAACGGGTCAGCACTGAAATTTAACAGCGTCATCCATAGACCATATTTTATCTTTCCACCAAGTTCCCTTCAAATCAGTACCACAGTTTCTGCATCATCTTGCTGACAGACAATCACCAAGTTCCCTTCAAATCAGTACCACAGTTTCTGCATCATCTTGCTGACAGACAATCACCAAGTTCCCTTCAAATCAGTACCACAGTTTCTGCATCATCTTGCTGACAGACGAACAAACATATCAAGGGGCGTGGGTAAAAACATAACGTTGACGGAGGTCACGATCAAAGTCTTAATCATTTGGTATGTTAACATCACGTGGCCGGCCTGCCCTACAAGCAGACTACAAAACTCTGCACATACCCATGAAAAAGAGCAGTTGAACAATTATATCCGGGAGCTAAAACAAAACACTGACAAGAGCGCTGTCACCAATGCATGGTCAGTCTTTTCACTGTCACCAATGCATGGTCAGTCTTTTCACTGTCACCAATGCATGGTCAGTCTTTTCACTGTCACCAATGCATGGTCAGTCTTTTCACTGTCACCAATGCATGGTCAGTCTTTTCACTGTCACCAATGCATGGTCAGTCTTTTCACTGTCACCAATGCATGGTCAGTCTTTTCACTGTCACCAATGCATGGTCAGTCTTTTCACTGTCACCAATGCATGGTCAGTCTTTTCACTGTCACCAATGCATGGTCAGTCTTTTCACTGTCACCAATGCATGGTCAGTCTTTTCACGTTTATGATGCGCATGCGTACTTTCATACACTGGCAGTAATGAATTTTCGGGAGAAACATGAGAAACATAAGGTGTGGGAATCGGTGAGTCAATCCGTGAGGAACATCGAGACAAACTCCTGTCTCGTCTTCCATGTCTCTTCAGTAGCATTGCTCCCTCGCTGCTCCCTTGTGGCATTCCCCCACAAGGTCAGACCCAGGGTCAATCCTCCCCCAACCTTAATGCCGACAGTCCACAGAGAAAAATCAATATCTGGTTATTATGAGGTAACTCACCTGTGGAGACACTGCACTGCTGCTGTGGAAATTCGGTGACAGCGACCCCAAACGATATCTTCTAACTTTCGTTCTCCACCACATGTTTCTTTACATACCTCCTCCAGCAGATTGTCCACTGTCTCTGTGAAGATTCTATCCATCACTTTGCTGTCCTTCCCGCTTCCTTCTCACACACTGGATCACAGGCCTTTCAATCATTTTCCCATCAATCTGGCTTCTTCGCTCTTCTTCGCGATGGAATTCATGCACCAAGTCTCTCTGTCACTCTCCACACTCCGCTAAAACCAGGAAGTGGTGTCTCCATTGTTCAATTCCTTCTACTCATGATCCCCTTGCCCCTGGCCCGGTCTTCTCCCCTCCTTTCATTATCCCCAATAAGAAAAGAAAGCATTGTTCTGTATTAGACACGTATCTGTACCTAACTATACACACACACAATTTCCACCTCCCACTCCCCCCCCCCCCCCCCACACACACATACACACACAAACACACACATACACACGCTCGTACACTTGCACGCACACACGGATAGGGACAGACAGATTGGCAGACAGAGATAGAGACAGAGACAAAGACAAACACACACACACACACACACACACACACACACACACACACACACACACACACACACACACACACACACCCCAGTGACACTCAGAGACAGAGAAAAAGACAACGAGAGATAACTGAGAGTTGAACGGGGGTTACGATAATGGTCACGTCGTGAAAGAGCCACGTATATTGGTAGAAATCGCTCTGCTTCTGTGAAAAGAATTCTTATATGCGAAAAGAAATACTTTTGTCCTAAGCTTTGAGATCAAT
>CM031602.1:4166861-4176861 GCA_018398815.1 Conus ventricosus
GGAAGAAGGGACCAAAAGAAGAGATCCCCAGAATGGGAGGCAGGAAGAAGGGACCAAAAGAAGAGATCCCCAGAATGGGAGGCAGGAAGAAGGGACCAAAAGAAGAGACCCCCCAGAATGGGAGGCGGGAAAAGAAGGGACCAAAAGAAGAGATCACCCAGAATGGGAGGCAGGAAGAAGGGACCAAAAGAAGAGATCCCCAGAATGGGAGGCAGGAAAAAGGGGACCAAAGAAGAGATCACCCAGAATGGGAGGCAGGAAGAAGGGACCAAAAGAAGAGATCCCCAGAATGGGAGGCAGGAAAAGGGACCAAAAGAAGAGATCCCCCAGAATGGGAGGCAGGAAGAAGGACCAAAAGAAGAGATCCCCCAGAATGGGAGGCAGGAAGAAGGGACCAAAAGAAGAGATCCCCAGAATGGGAGGCAGGAAGAAGGGACCAAAAGAAGAGATCCCCCAGAATGGGAGGCAGGAAGAAGGGACCAAAAGAAGAGATCACCCAGAATGGGAGGAGGAAGAAGGGACCAAAAGAAGAGATCCCCAGAATGGAGGCAGGAAGAAGGGACCAAAAGAAGAGATCCCCAGAATGGGAGGCAGGAAGAAGGGACCAAAAGAAGAGATCCCCAGAATGGGAGGCAGGAAGAAGGGACCAAAAGAAGAGATCCCCAGAATGGGAGCAGGAGAAGGGACCAAAAGAAGAGATCACCCAGAATGGGAGGCAGGAAGAAGGGACCAAAAGAAGAGATCACCCAGAATGGGAGGCGGGAAGAAGGGACCAAAAGAAGAGATCCCCAGAATGGGAGCAGGAAGAAGGGCCCAAAAGAAGAGATCCCCAGAATGGGAGGCAGGAAGAAGGGACCAAAAGAAGAGATCCCCCAGAATGGGAGGCAGGAAGAAGGGACCAAAAGAAGAGACCCCCCAGAATGGGAGGCAGGAAGAAGGGACCAAAAGAAGAGATCCCCCAGAATGGGAGGCAGGAAGAAGGGACCAAAAGAAGAGATCCCCAGAATGGGAGGCAGGAAGAAGGGACCAAAAGAAGAGATCCCCCAGAATGGGAGGCAGGAAGAAGGGACCAAAAGAAGAGATCCCCAGAATGGGAGGCAGGAAGAAGGGACCAAAAGAAGAGATCCCCAGAATGGGAGGCAGGAAAAAGGGGACCAAAAAAGAGATCCCCCAGAATGGGAGGGCAGGAAGAAGGGACCAAAAGAAGAGATCCCCAGAATGGGAGGCAGGAAGAAGGGACCAAAAGAAGAGATCCCCCAGAATGGGAGGCAGGAAGAAGGGACAAAAGAAGAGATCCCCAGAATGGGAGGCAGGAAGAAGGGGCCCAAAAGAAGAGATCCCCCAGAATGGGAGGCAGGAGAAGGGACCAAAAGAAGAGATCCCCCAGAATGGGAGGCAGGAAGAAGGGACCAAAAGAAGAGATCCCCCAGAATGGGAGGCAGGAAGAAGGGACCAAAAGAAGAGACCCCCCAGAATGGGAGGCAGGAAAAAGGGGACCAAAAGAAGAGATCCCCAGAATGGGAGGCAGGAAGAAGGGACCAAAAGAAGAGATCCCCCAGAATGGGAGGCAGGAAAAAGGGGACCAAAAGAAGAGATCCCCAGAATGGGAGGCAGGAAGAAGGGACCAAAAGAAGAGATCCCCAGAATGGGAGGCAGGAAGAAGGGACCAAAAGAAGAGATCCCCCAGAATGGGAGGCAGGAAGAAGGGACCAAAAGAAGAGATCCCCCAGAATGGGAGGCAGGAAGAAGGGACCAAAAGAAGAGATCCCCAGAATGGGGGGCAGGAAGAAGGACCAAAAGAAGAGATCCCCCAGAATGGGAGGCAGGAAGAAGGGACCAAAAGAAGAGATCCCCCAGAATGGGAGGCAGGAAGAAGGGACCAAAAGAAGAGATCCCCCAGAATGGGAGGCAGGAAGAAGGGACCAAAAGAAGAGATCCCCCAGAATGGGAGGCAGGAAGAAGGGCCCAAAAGAAGAGATCCCCAGAATGGGAGGCAGGAAGAAGGGACCAAAAGAAGGATCCCCCAGAATGGGAGGCAGGAAGAAGGGACCAAAAGAAGAGATCCCCAGAATGGGAGGCAGGAAGAAGGGACCAAAAGAAGAGATCCCCCAGAATGGGAGGCAGGAAGAAGGGACCAAAAGAAGAGATCCCCAGAATGGAGGCAGGAAGAAGGGACCAAAAGAAGAGATCCCCAGAATGGGAGGCAGGAAGAAGGGACCAAAAGAAGAGATCCCCCAGAATGGGAGGCAGGAACAAGGGACCAAAAGAAGAGATCACCCAGAATGGGAGGCAGGAAGAAGGGACCAAAAGAAGAGATCCCCAGAATGGGAGGCAGGAAGAAGGGACCAAAGAAGAGATCCCCCAGAATGGGAGGCAGGAAGAAGGGACCAAAAGAAGAGATCCCCCAGAAGGGGAGGCAGGAAGAAGGGACCAAAAGAAGAGATCCCCAGAATGGGAGGCAGGAAGAAGGGACCAAAAGAAGAGATCCCCCAGAATGGGAGGCAGGAAGAAGGGACCAAAAGAAGAGATCCCCCAGAATGGGAGGCAGGAAGAAGGGACCAAAAGAAGAGATCCCCCAGAATGGGAGGCAGGAAGAAGGGACCAAAAGAAGAGATCCCCCAGAATGGGAGGCAGGAAGAAGGGACCAAAAGAAGAGATCCCCCAGAATGGGAGGCAGGAAGAAGGGACCAAAAGAAGAGATCCCCAGAATGGGAGGCAGGAAGAAGGGACCAAAAGAAGAGATCCCCCAGAATGGGAGGCAGGAAGAAGGGACCAAAAGAAGAGATCCCCCAGAATGGGAGGCAGGAAGAAGGGACCAAAGAAGAGATCCCCAGAATGGGAGGCAGGAAGAAGGGACCAAAAGAAGAGATCCCCAGAATGGGAGGCAGGAAAAGGGACCAAAGAAGAGATCCCCGAATGGGAGGCAGGAAGAAGGGACCAAAAGAAGAGATCACCCAGAATGGGAGGCAGGAAGAAGGGACCAAAAGAAGAGATCCCCAGAATGGGAGGCAGGAAGAAGGGACCAAAAGAAGAGATCCCCCAGAATGGGAGGCAGGAAGAAGGGCCCAAAAGAAGAGATCCCCCGAATGGGAGGCAGGAAGAAGGGACCAAAAGAAGAGACCCCCCAGAATGGGAGGCAGGAAGAAGGGACCAAAAGAAGAGATCCCCCAGAATGGGAGGCAGGAAGAAGGGACCAAAAGAAGAGATCCCCCAGAATGGGAGGCAGGAAGAAGGGACCAAAAGAAGAGATCACCCAGAATGGGAGGCAGGAAGAAGGGACCAAAAGAAGAGATCCCCCAGAAGGGGAGGCAGGAAGAAGGGACCAAAAGAAGAGATCCCCAGAATGGGAGGCAGGAAGAAGGGACCAAAAGAAGAGATCCCCAGAATGGGAGGCAGGAACAAGGGACCAAAAGAAGAGATCACCCAGAATGGGAGGCAGGAAGAAGGGACCAAAAGAAGAGATCCCCCAGAATGGGAGGCAGGAAGAAGGGACCAAAAGAAGAGATCCCCCAGAATGGGAGGCAGGAAGAAGGGACCAAAAGAAGAGATCCCCAGAATGGGAGGCAGGAAGAAGGGACCAAAGAAGAGATCCCCAGAATGGGAGGCAGGAAGAAGGGACCAAAAGAAGAGATCCCCCAGAATGGGAGGCAGGAAGAAGGGACCAAAAGAAGAGATCCCCCAGAATGGGAGCAGGAAGAAGGGACCAAAAGAAGAGATCCCCCAGAATGGGAGGCAGGAAGAAGGGACCAAAAGAAGAGATCCCCAGAATGGGAGGCAGGAAGAAGGGACCAAAAGAAGAGATCCCCCAGAATGGGAGGCAGAAGAAGGGACCAAAAGAAGAGATCCCCCAGAATGGGAGGCAGGAAGAAGGACCAAAAGAAGAGATCCCCAGAATGGGAGGCAGGAAGAAGGGACCAAAAGAAGAGATCCCCAGAATGGGAGGCAGGAAGAAGGACCAAAAGAAGAGATCCCCCAGAATGGGAGGCAGGAAGAAGGGACCAAAAGAAGAGATCCCCCAGAATGGGAGGCAGGAAGAAGGGACCAAAAGAAGAGATCCCCAGAATGGGGGGCAGGAAAGAAGGGACCAAAAGAAGAGATCACCCAGAATGGGAGGCAGGAAGAAGGGACCAAAAGAAGAGATCCCCCAGAATGGGAGGCAGGAAGAAGGGACCAAAAGAAGAGATCCCCCAGAATGGGAGGCAGAAAAAGGGACCAAAAGAAGAGATCCCCCAGAATGGGAGGCAGGAAGAAGGGACCAAAAGAAGAGATCCCCCAGAATGGGAGGCAGGAAGAAGGGACCAAAAGAAGAGATCCCCCAGAATGGGAGGCAGGAAGAAGGGACCAAAAGAAGAGATCACCCAGAATGGGAGGCAGGAAAAAGGGGACCAAAGAAGAGATCCCCCAGAATGGGAGGCAGGAAGAAGGGACCAAAAGAAGAGATCACCCAGAATGGGAGGCAGGAAGAAGGGACCAAAAGAAGAGATCCCCCAGAATGGGAGGCAGGAAGAAGGACCAAAAGAAGAGATCACCCAGAATGGGAGGCAGGAAGAAGGGACCAAAAGAAGAGATCCCCCAGAATGGGAGGCAGGAAGAAGGGACCAAAAGAAGAGATCCCCCAGAATGGGAGGCAGGAAGAAGGGACCAAAAGAAGAGATCCCCAGAATGGGAGGCAGGAAGAAGGGACCAAAAGAAGAGATCCCCCAGAATGGGAGGCAGGAAGAAGGGACAAAAGAAGAGATCCCCAGATGGGAGGCAGGAAGAAGGGACCAAAAGAAGAGATCACCCAGAATGGGAGGCAGGAAGAAGGGCCCAAAAAGAAGAGATCCCCCAGAATGGGAGGCAGGAAGAAGGGACCAAAAGAAGAGATCACCCAGAATGGGAGGCAGGAAGAAGGGACCAAAAGAAGAGATCCCAGAATGGGAGGAGGAAGAAGGGACCAAAAGAAGAGATCCCCCAGAATGGGAGGCAGGAAGAAGGGACCAAAAGAAGAGATCCCCCAGAATGGGAGGCAGGAAGAAGGGACCAAAAGAAGAGACCCCCCAGAATGGGAGGCAGGAAGAAGGGACCAAAAGAAGAGATCACCCAGAATGGGAGGCAGGAAGAAGGGACCAAAAGAAGAGATCACCCAGAATGGGAGGCAGGAAGAAGGGACCAAAAGAAGAGATCCCCAGAATGGGAGGCAGGAAGAAGGACCAAAAGAAGAGATCCCCAGAAGGGGAGGCGGGAAAAAGGGGACCAAAAGAAGAGATCCCCCAGAATGGGAGGCAGGAAGAAGGGACCAAAAAAGAGATCACCAGAATGGGAGGCAGGAAGAAGGGACCAAAAGAAGAGATCCCCAGAATGGGAGGCAGGAAGAAGGGACCAAAAGAAGAGATCCCCAGAATGGGAGGCAGGAAAAAGGGGACCAAAAGAAGAGATCCCCAGATGGGAGGCAGGAAGAAGGGACCAAAAGAAGAGATCCCCCAGAATGGGAGGCAGGAAGAAGGGACCAAAAGAAGAGATCCCCAGAATGGGAGGCAGGAAGAAGGGACCAAAAAAGAGACCCCCCAGAATGGGAGGCAGGAAGAAGGGACCAAAAGAAGAGATCCCCCAGAATGGGAGGCAGGAAGAAGGGACCAAAAGAAGAGATCACCCAAAATGGGAGGCAGGAAGAAGGACCAAAAGAAGAGATCACCCAGAATGGGAGGCAGGAAGAAGGGACCAAAAGAAGAGATCCCCAGAATGAGAGGCAGGAAGAAGGGACCAAAAGAAGAGATCCCCAGAATGGGGGGCAGGAAGAAGGGACCAAAAGAAGAGATCCCCCAGAATGGGAGCAGGAAGAAGGACCAAAAGAAGAGATCCCCCAGAATGGGAGGCAGGAAGAAGGGACCAAAAGAAGAGATCACCAGAATGGGAGGCAGGAAGAAGGACCAAAAGAAGAGATCCCCCAGAATGGGAGGCAGGAAAAAGGGACCAAAAGAAGAGATCACCAGAATGGGAGGCAGGAAGAAGGGACCAAAAGAGAGATCCCCCAGAATGGGAGGCAGGAAGAAGGACCAAAGAAGAGATCCCCCAGAATGGGAGGCAGGAAGAAGGGACCAAAAGAAGAGATCCCCCAGAATGGGAGGCAGGAAGAAGGGACCAAAAGAAGAGATCACCCAGAATGGGAGGCAGGAAGAAGGGACCAAAAGAAGAGATCCCCCAGAATGGGAGGCAGGAAGAAGGGACCAAAAGAAGAGATCCCCCAGAATGGGAGGCAGGAAGAAGGGACCAAAAGAAGAGATCCCCCAGAATGGGAGGCAGGAAGAAGGGACAAAAGAAGAGATCACCCAGAATGGGAGGCAGGAAGAAGGGACCAAAAGAAGAGATCACCCAGAATGGGAGGCAGGAAGAAGGGACCAAAAGAAGAGATCACCCAGATGGGAGGCAGGAAGAAGGGACCAAAAGAAGAGACCCCCCAGAATGGGAGGCAGGAAGAAGGGACCAAAAGAAGAGATCCCCAGAATGGGAGGCAGGAGAAGGGACCAAAAGAAGAGATCCCCCAGAATGGGAGGCAGGAAGAAGGGACCAAAAGAAGAGATCACCCAGAATGGGAGGCAGGAAGAAGGGACCAAAAGAAGAGATCCCCCAGAATGGGAGGCAGGAAGAAGGGACCAAAAGAAGAGATCACCAGAATGGGAGGCAGGAAGAAGGGACCAAAAGAAGAGATCCCCAGAATGGGAGGCAGGAAGAAGGGACCAAAAGAAGAGATCCCCAGAATGGGAGGCAGGAAGAAGGGACCAAAAGAAGAGATCACCCAGAATGGGAGGCAGGAAGAAGGGACCAAAAGAAGAGATCCCCCAGAATGGGAGGCAGGAAGAAGGGACCAAAGAAGAGATCACCCAGAATGGGAGGCAGGAAGAAGGGACCAAAAGAAGAGATCACCCAGAATGGGAGGCAGGAAGAAGGGACCAAAAGAAGAGATCCCCCAGAATGGGAGGCAGGAAGAAGGGACCAAAGAAGAGATCCCCCAGAATGGGAGGCAGGAAGAAGGGACCAAAAGAAGAGATCACCCAGAATGGGAGGCAGGAAGAAGGGACCAAAAGAAGAGATCACCCAGAATGGGAGGCAGGAAGAAGGGACCAAAAGAAGAGATCCCCCAGAATGGGAGGCAGGAAGAAGGGACCAAAAGAAGAGATCCCCCAGAATGGGAGGCAGAAGAAGGGACCAAAAGAAGAGATCACCCAGAAGGGGGAGGCAGGAAGAAGGACCAAAAGAAGAGATCACCCAGAATGGGAGGCAGGAAGAAGGGACCAAAAAAAGAGACCCCCCAGAATGGGAGGCAGGAAGAAGGGACCAAAAGAAGAGATCCCCCAGAATGGGAGGCAGGAAGAAGGGACCAAAAGAAGAGATCCCCCAGAATGGGAGGCAGGAAGAAGGGACCAAAAGAAGAGATCACCCAGAATGGGAGGCGGGAAGAAGGGACCAAAAGAAGAGATCCCCCAGAATGGGAGGCAGGAAGAAGGGACCAAAGAAGAGATCACCCAGAATGGGAGGCAGGAAGAAGGGACCAAAAGAAGAGATCCCCCAGAATGGGAGGCAGGAAGAAGGGACCAAAAGAAGAGATCACCCAGAATGGGAGGCAGGAAGAAGGGACCAAAAGAAGAGATCCCCAGAATGGGAGGCAGGAAGAAGGGACCAAAGAAGAGATCACCCAGAATGGGAGGCAGGAAGAAGGGACCAAAAGAAGAGATCACCCAGAATGGGAGGCAGGAAGAAGGGACCAAAAGAAGAGATCACCCAGAATGGGAGGCAGGAAGAAGGGACCAAAAGAAGAGATCACCCAGAATGGGAGGCAGGAAGAAGGGACCAAAAGAAGAGATCCCCAGAATGGGAGGCAGGAAAAGGGGACCAAAAGAAGAGATCCCCCAGAATGGGGGGCAGGAAGAAGGGACCAAAAGAAGAGATCCCCCAGAATGGGAGGCGGAAGAAGGGACCAAAAGAAGAGACCCCCCAGAATGGGAGGCAGGAAGAAGGGACCAAAAGAAGAGATCCCCAGAATGGGAGGCAGGAAGAAGGGACCAAAAGAAGAGATCCCCCAGAATGGGAGGCAGGAAGAAGGGACCAAAAGAAGAGATCCCCCAGAATGGGAGGCAGGAAGAAGGGACAAAAGAAGAGATCCCCCAGAAGGGGAGGCAGGAAGAAGGGCCCAAAAGAAGAGATCACCCAGAATGGGAGGCAGGAAGAAGGGACCAAAAAGAAAAAAAAAGAAAAAAAGGCTAAAGGAAGAGTGAGGACGGTGGCAGAGAACGGAGGGCGGTGGCGGGAGAACGGAGGGCGGTGCAGAGAAACGGAGGGCGGTGGCAGAGAACGGAGGGCGGTGGCAGAGAACGGAGGACGGTGGCAGAGAACGGGGGGCGGTGGCAGAGAACGGAGGGCGGTGGCAGAGAACGGAGGGCGGTGGCAGAGAACGGAGGGCGGTGGCAGAGAACGGTGGCAGAGAACGGAGGCGGTGGCAGAGAGATGGAGGACGGTGGCAGGAGAACGGAGGGCGGTGGCAGAGAACGGAGGGCGGTGGCAGAGAACGGAGGACGGTGGCAGAGAACGGAGGGTGGTGGCAGAGAATGGAGGGCGGTGGCAGAGAATGGAGGGCGGTGGCAGAGAATGGAGGGCGGTGGCAGAGAATGGAGGGCGGTGGCAGAGAATGGAGGGCGGGATGGGAGAGAGATGAACACAATGCGGGGAGTCATGTTCTCGTTGGTCTTGCTTGCTGAGAGTCGGGGAACACCACGTCGACGAACTAAAGTGCCGTTGGCTTGCAGCATCGGATGCAGACAGTTCCCTCCTCCGCCTCCTCCTCCTCCTCCTCCGCCTCCTCGCTTCTATAGTTATCTGCTGGGGTTTTTTTTTCTGTCCATTGTGGAGCAGAGGCTGCCTGACCTACTGGCAGTGGTCAAAAGGGTTTTCTTCTGGAAAATGATGCCGGGGGAATTCAGAGTAGGGGGTTCTGGAAGATGGGGGGGGGGGGGTATTAAAAGCGAGGTGGGTAATCGAGGTAAGTGTGTGTGTGTGTGTGTGTGTGTGTGTGTGTGTGTGTGCGTGCGTGCGTGCGTGCGGGGCGGGCGGGCGTGCGCGGGCATGCGTGCGTGCGTGCGTGCGTGCGTGCGTGCGTGTGTGCGTGCGTGTGTGTGTGTGTGTGTGTGTGTGTGTGTGTGTGTGTGTGTGTGTGTGTGTGTGTGTCTGTGTGTGTGTGCGTGTGTGTGTGTGTGTGTGTGTGTGTGTGTGTGTGTGTGTGTGTGGTGTGTGTGTGTGTGTGTCCATGTTGACAGTTCCTGGATTCGCCCCCTAATATGTATCGACGTAAAGTATTTGAAAGAGGGCAGCCAGGCAGAGTACTTACAGTAGTGTGGAAATTGATTCCAAGTGAAAGAGGCTTGATATGCAAACTGACCAAAAGTTTTAACACGAATTGTATGTCCATAGATCCTAAAGATTATCACCATCAATGCCATCACCCTTAAATCACCACTCTACCGTCTCCACTAACTCATTCTATTCATTCTCCCTTCCACTGCATAATTGAATCCACTTCTCACCCATGCCCAGAACCTTTCTCTCCTCATGTATGCATCTTTGCTTCCATTCATTTTTGCATCCATTTTAAAAAGACATTCTTCCTTTTCTTCTAACGTTTCATTGTTTTTTGTTGTTGTTTATTGCTTGCTCGGTGTTTTAGGTCCAGTGGCCAGTTGGATGCGCCATCTATTGATTCGTCCATGTCTGTGGTGGTATTTGATGCTTGTTTTGTGCTGCTTTGTTCCATCTGTTCGTTTGGTTGTTTTCTTTGCTTTCTCAAGTCTATCTCTCAAACTCAGACAGGCATTTCAACATAGTGGCCTATGCTCTTCTCTGAAATTATCGAGCACCTTGAGGCGTCTCGCCCTTTGGTTCTCTCTTTTGAGGAATATTTCTCATTTCTTCGTTTGAGTGGATATGAAATACGTCTACGTACCTTACATGAATAACTAAATTTTAATTTTTC
>CM031602.1:4181861-4200739 GCA_018398815.1 Conus ventricosus
CCTATGTGCTTGAGTGGGTGAATGGGGAATAATAAATGCTTCTCAAAATGAGCCTTCAGCAAGCTTATAGTCTCCAAGGGGGAGACAATCTCCAATGGGGAGGAAACTCACTAACATATAACTCCTGGTCAGATACCGATATTTCGAAACCTGATTGCTTCTTCTCAGTGACCGCGGAAAGTGGTAACTTGACTCCTCTGCCTTTTCGGTTTTAAGAAGAATACTATCCCAGAAAAAGGCTGGTGTGCAATACCGTAGTATGTTTGTTGAGTTTTCAACAACAAAAAAACCAAAGGTGCCACCTAAGAAGCAAAGGAAAATCATAAAAGAGCAAAACAAGCTACATTTTCTTGTGAAAAGTAGAAAATAAAACAAAGATAACCTCTTAAGACACAAGCGCTGAGGGCCAGTCTGGAATGAATCCGCCAGGGACTAAATTAAAAAAAACTAATAAATTCCAAAGAATTAGTACCGAGCACCATTCCAGCAACTTACAGAGCAGCTTGGTGTTGCAATGACTGCAAGAAATATTCAATTATAAACAAAGCTTGCTCTTATGTCTTAGATTTAAGAAGAATGCTATCCCAGAAAAAGGTTGGTGTGCAATACCGTAGTATGTTTGTTGAGTTTTCAACAACAACAAAAACAAAGGTGCCACCTAAGAAGCAAAGAAAATCATGAAAGAGCAAAACAAGCTACATTTTTTCTGGGATAGCATTCTTCTTAAAACCGAAAATGCTGAGGAGTCAATTTAAACACTTTCTGTGGTCACTGAGGAGAAACAATCAGGTTTTGAAATACCGGTACCCTGACCAGGAGTTATAAGTTAGTGAGTTTCCTCCCCATTGGAGATTGTCTCCCCCTTGGAGACTATAAGCTTGCTGAAGGCTCATTTTTGAGAAGCATTTATTATTCCCCATTCACCCACTCAAGCACATACTGTTAGTCAGGCAGAATTATCTACCACTGCAGATATGAAAGCTTAACTCCCCCTATTTCTTCAATCAAAGACATAAGAGCAAGCTTTGTTTATAATTGAATATTTCTTGCAGTCATTGCAACACCAAGCTGCTCTGTAAGTTGCTGGGAATGGTGCTCGGTACTTATCCTTGGAATTTATTAGTTTATTGTATATAATATATATATTTTATATTAGTTTATTTATATATATATATATATATATATATATATATAATATATTATATATATATATATATATATATATATCATCATCATTCTCTTGCCCATGATTGGCGTAGAGGAGAGATGAGAGACACTCTCGAAGCCAGGCACCGCCATCCGGCCCTGTCCTCTGCCTGTCGCATCAGCGTAGGGCCATCCATCCTGGTCCATTCTTTGATGTTGTCCATCCAGCATTTGGCTTGTCGTCCCCTTCGTCTGCCGCCTTCCAGCGTGCCCTGGATGACTGTTTTGGGCAGTGAATTGTGGCGTATGACATGCCCGAACCACGACAGCTTCCTCTTCTTGACTGTTGCCAAGAGGGGTTCTTGGGGGCCTGCAAGTGATGTTATTTGGCTCCTCACAAGGTCGTTTGTCTTCCGGTCTTGCCAAGAGATCCCGAGCAAGCGCCGAAGCATTTAGTTTCAAAGTCTGAATTTTTTTGGGCTGAAAGGGCGTGAGCGGGGACTAAAGATGCATCCGGGTGTTTCTTTGCGTAGATGAAAAGCTACACCTTTTTCATGTGGGATCTTCCCCACTGTACCACATTTTGTGTCCTTCCTCTGTGATTGCTTCTCCAAACCTGCCCACTTATTTCCCCCGACATACCCACAATTTTCCCATAAAAACGTCTCAGCTCGTGCTCTGTTCTTTTCCCTTTGCGCACTGAGGGATTTTTTACAAAACTTTCCAGGTTCCAATGGAAATTTTTCTCATTTTGGCACTTGTATGTGCCCTTTGCCCCAGTAGCTGACTTTTAAACTTAAACCCGGGTGCTTGTCAGGGGGAAAGGGGGCGGGGGTGTTGGAAAACCCGGGGCCCCCGGCCAAAACCCGGGTTTTTTGGCTGGCTATGGTTTTTCTCTCATGCCTTTTTGTGGGTTAGGTTAATCCTTGGTGGCCCAATCCCCTCCCCAAAGGGCCCTACGGACAGGTAGACTGGGCTACAGCTTTCCCCTTATATATTATATTTTATATATATATAAAAACCCTGCCCCTTTAAACCCCTTTCCCACCTTTAGGATAAGAGTAGGCCTTGGAAAAAAAAGGGGCGGGAAATTGTTTTTAAAAATTTAAACAACCCAAACCCCCTTTTGACATCATTCCTGAAGACCAAACGAGGCTCCCTTTTGGGGAAAAAATAAAAAAGGTCGGGTACAAAAAAAAAAACCCCTTTGGGAAAGGGTTGAAATTTGGAGTTCTGTCAAAAACCCCGAGAAAGAAAAAAGCTTTCACGAACAAAAATGGTATTTCCCTACCTATGCATTCCCCGGTGGGGTTTGCTGGCCCATGACATCGACCTTTTTGAAAAAAATGTCGCACGACGGTCGGGTTTGTGGTCCTTTGTTTTCGCCCTTTATAGAACTAAATGCCCGTCACGAGGGTCGTTTCATGACTGGGGGGTTAAACAGGGGCCTCTTGGTCATCGTTTGTTTTCATTGGGGGGAAAAAAAAACGAAACATTCACACTGTCCCCCAAAGGTTCTCATAAAGACATTTAATTTTTCCCCCAAGGGGAAAAAAAAAAAGGGGGAACAGCGGCAATTTGGAGTCCCATTGTCTGAATGACCAACTCTGGGGGGAGTCTTTCCCTCAAAACTAGGTTCATTTGACCCCCTTTACACCCGATCACACTCCAAGTTTAAGATTTTTAAATTTCCACGACTCTTACCACAAGGGCGACCTCACGTTTGGAAGGTTGAGGGGTTCGTTCCCGCCCCTGACCAGGGAAACGATTTATTATTTTTAACTGGTCACTAAATTGTTATTTTTCTGTTGGGTACCCATTAGCATCGGAAAGTGTCCCCTGGCCTGAAAGGCCCCTGAATGGTTACCCCCCAGTGACCTAACCGGGCGAACTATGATTTTTACTTTTTGCTGTTTTCTCTCAAGAACATGAAACCGGTGTGTGTGTGTGGTGTGTGGGTGTGTGGGTTTTGTTTTGGGTGTGGGGTGTGTGTGTGTGAAAAAGTTAGGGGGGCTAGGGGGGGGGGGAGGGGATATAAAGATAGCATGTTTTCATGCAAGTGTATGAAAAGTGTGTGTGTGGGTGTGTTTGTGTGTGTTTGTGTGTTTTGTGTGCGTGCGTGCGGCGGGGCGTGCTTGCGTGTGGGCGTGCGTGCGTCGTGTGGCATGCGTGCGTGCGTGGGGCCCGTGCGTGGTGCGTGCGTGCTTTCGGGGCGGGGATTTGGGTTGTGTGTTGTGTGTGTGTGTGTGTGTGCTTTGCTTTCCTGAGCGAGCAACCCCATTCATTTTGGGCCCCTTTAAAATTTTTTTTTCCATGTTCATCGCTTTTAGAAGCTACCCTCCAAAATTTTGGGGGGGACACGTGAAAGGGGGGGAAAAAAGATTTTTTAAAAAGGTTTTTTTTCCCTAGGCAAAGGAAATAAATTTAAAACCCCCGGCCAGCGTTTTGCAAAAAGGTAAAGGGCCTTTATATTAATTTTAAACCGCTAGGGCTGTTCAAAACTTCACACAAAAAATTGTTTTTGATCGGGAAATGCGTTTTTTGCTAACCCAAACTTCTTTTTATTCGGATAGCCCGTTTTTGAGTGGAGGAGGGGGATGTGTTTTGCCCGTGGGGGGGGGGGGTAGGGATTGCTGGAGCAGGGGCCCCAATAAAAGCGGTAATTAACTTCTAAATTTCACGGGGGACCCGGGGGAAAAGGACCTTTAAAACAAAACAGTAAAAGTGAATGAATACCACAAATGGCTTTTTGAATAAGGAAATACGAAACATGGAAGTTCTTTCACCGCTTTTTTTCTCGGGACCCCCAAAGCCCCAGCATCGGGAAAAATTTCCCTGGGGTTTGGGGTGGCATTTTTTAAAGGGCGTTTCTTTTGGCAAACCACTCATTTGTAGTTTAATTAAATTTGCACCCGGGTTTTTAAAGATAAAAAGTAAACCCAGATTTTGGGGTTTTCCCTTGCTGGGAATTAAAAAGGGCTTTGTTTTTTTCCTGGGTCTTCCCGGAACAAAAGGGCGTCGGGGGAAACAAAATTGGGGGAATATGGGGTGGTAATGTTATTCATAAAGGGGGTTTGTCGGCCCCTAAAGCCTTTTTTTGCAGATAGATCGGGGCCTTTGTTTGTTTTTGGGTTTTGGGGGGCTAATTTGCGCTTCGTTGAATCTTTTGGGAAATGTAAATGTTTTTTAAGGGGTGCATGGGGATTTGTTGTTGTACGATGCGAGTTAAATGAATGGTGTGAAAAGGGTGGAAAGGGGTTGATGTGAGGTCATCGAGAAAAGGGGGTTTGGGGCCTTCTCCCCCCCCAAAAAAGGGGAGCAGGAGCGGGAGCAGGGAGGGAGATAAGAAAACGCCTAGGGCAAATTTCATATACAGGTGCTCGGTGTTTTGCCCTTCGCGAGTCGATTGGGTCCCTTTTTAAATAGCCCCTTTGGGGCAAAAAAAGAGCTTTTGGAGGAAAGTGCATCGTAAATCCCGCAATCAGATGTAAAAAAAAAAAAAAAATTTTAAATTAAAAATCCCTTTTGAGGCAAAGGTATGCCCACAACAGGTTTGGGTGAAGTCATCGTGAGATCGATATGTGTTTCGCTATTAAAAAACCCAAAGGTTCATGACAACCCCCCCATGCAGGGTTTAATTTTTATTACTTTTGTCTGTCAAAAAAAAAAAAAGTTTTTTTTTTAAACCATAAAAACTGATAATCGAATCGGGAAAGGATATTTCAATGTTTTTGCGTGTCAAAAAACAAGAATAAAATTTTGTTAAATAAGAGCCCCCTGTTTATTAGTTTTAAAAAAACCTGTTTTCCCCCCCCGCTGATGTTTGACAAAAAACCCGGGGACAAAAATTTAAAAGCAAAAAGAAATTTTTAAATTTTAGTCATCTTACAGAACAAAGGGACCCCCCAGGAAACACCACGAGGAGGGGGGGGATTTTTTCCCAAAAAATAATGGATTAAACAGACACTTGTTTACAAAAAAAAAAAATTAAAAGACAAATTAAAAACCCATTTATAAAACCCCCAAAATCCTTTGGGAAAGCAAATCATATAGAAAAAGAAAGTACGGGGGGGAGGGGTCAAAAAACAAAAGTCTATACAGGCGTAGGAAAAGTTGTGAAAACCGCCCGAAGCGAAAATCTTTTAAAAATTAAAAAAAAGGAAAAGGGGATTTGCGGGTTTGAGCGTACGAAAATTAAAATTTTTTCCCGCCCGTTTGAACCCAAACTTTTTTCCACCCCCACTCCCCTTGGCGTTTAAAGGGAAACCTTTGGTGGGTTTTTCTTTGGTAAAAACATTGTTTTTTTTTACTAAACCCCTTTACAGCTGATTTTGGGTTTTTTTCCTTTCCCCTAACAAAAATGGGTTTTTAAACAGAGCCGCCCAAAGAAATCTCCCGTGTATTGGGATTTTGAACAAGCTGGGTGTCCTTTTTGTCAAAATTGGCAGGGGCCAGGCAATCGGCGCACTTTTTTTGGAAAACCCCCCCGCGGCTCGGTGTTGTACCCCATTTTGAAAGAGGAAGGTGTCGTTGACGGGTTTTTGACTGGGAAACCCCCGAGGGGTACTCCCACAAAAAACCCTGATGTCGCACGGAGGGTCGTAGGGGATTTGGGCCCAAACCCCCTTCGACGAGGGATTCCCCATGAAAGGGGGAATCCTTTCCCATCTCCAAAAGTTAAAAATCTGATTTTATCGAAAATTTGTCCAAACAATCGTAAAAAAACTGAAAACATTCGCAACTTGGAATTTGGTAGACGAAAAAACCCAATCTGGATGGGGAAATTTGCCCTTGATTTTTTTTTTTTTTTTTGCTATTTAAAACCCCGGGCCACCTGGGGCTCGGTCAGTTTTTAAAACCCGACCTTAATTTACGATTTTGGGGGCTTGATCCACGGTGACATAATGAATGTCTCGGGGGTTTGGGGGATGTTAGTCAGCGTTTTAAAACCCAAAGGGCACGTTGCCAAAACAATTTGAAATTTTTTCACCCCAAAAAAAAAAAGTCTGCAAATGAATCCTTTTCACCCTGCCCTGGGGCCCTCAGACACCCGTTCACCCAAATTTCCTTAAAAACAGGGTTGGGTGTGTACTCAATGACTAATGTGATTTTTGGCCAAAAAGACCTGTTAAAGTACCCCCTTGAGAAATGGGTGTATGTTTGGTGTGTTTTGAATCGTTTTCTGAACGTCACTTGGATGTGCATGATTTAGCAGAAACGGGATGACTCATCAAATCAATATATGGGGGGGGTTTTGGTGTGTAAAGGGACGCAACCCCCTTAAAGTAAAAGCGTGGTAGGTTGGGGTTAAACCCATAGCAAGGTCTTTTCCCGGAAAGGGGGACAAAGGGGAAGCAACCGTCCCCGATTTTTTATTTTCCCTTTTTAAACCGGGTTTAACAAACTTAGCCTACTTTTGCCCCATTTTTCCCTGTCATTATGTGGGGCCCGGACCCAAAAAAACCACAAAATCAAGGGGGGCCCTAGGGGGGGGTTTTGCACCTGACTTTTTAAAAACCGCTCATACAACGTTTAACACGGGTTTTTTTTTTCCCCCCCATTAAACCCTGGGGGCTAGGGGGGGCTTTTCCCCCCTGCAAAAAAAACCGATGACAATTTTTTTTTTTTCCCCCCATTAATCTGGAGGGGTCCTTTAAGCTGTCCATATTGCCCATAAAACAAATTCACCATTTTTTTAAATGGCTTGTGGGGGTTTTTAAAACGAGGACCGTGATCGAGACGGGAACAGAAAAATACGCATAAAGGGGCCAGAAAACAGAGACACAAAACGGACAGAGGACCAGACAGATAATAATGAAAAAAGGAAAGGGGAAGGGGGGTGGAAGAAGAAAAGAATCATCATTTTCACTGTTTTAAAAAATTATTTTGTATTTTGGGAAATCGAACAAAAAAGTTATATCAAACAAAAAAATTCCAAATTTTCACTGAAATTTCAGGTTGTTTTTTTTTAAAGCTTTTTTTTTTCCACAAAAACGAAAAGGGGGATAAGGGCTCTGGTCCTGACCTTTTTAATTAATAAACAATAAAAAAATGTTTACCAATAAATTTAATTTAAAGACAATTATTTTTTTCAGCAACGGGACTTTTTGGGAAAAAAAGTTTACAGTTCAACATGGTTTTATCATGTAAAAATTTGCCCCTTTAAAAAAAAAGAAAAGTTGGTGAAATTTAAAATCAGAAACTTTTCTTCCCTTCATTTCACGGTTTATTTTTAATTTTTTTTATGAAGGTATGTCCTTGGCCAAGAGATACGACATTTAATTTTCCCTTTCCCATAAAAATGAGTCTATTATCACCGAACATCTTTTGGGGATTTTTAATAAAAAAAAACATTTTTTATGCTCTTTTAAAAATTGGAGAAAACCACATCCCAAATTTTAAAGAGGGTTTTATTTTTTTGAGATAAAGGGTTTAGAAACGGTCCCACTCTAAGCGGGACCCTTTTAAAAAAGGGGGAAAAATCAATGACATTGAATAAAATTTTAGAAAAGGAAAGTAAGTTGACACGGGGTTTAAATGTTAAACTGTGAGTTTTTGAACAAAGGGTTTTTCCACTTGTTAGGCCCATTGAAAACGCAGGGGGAAAACACGGATTGTCGTGAATTTTTCTTTGGACATTTTTTTTCCGGAGAAGTCGAGTCTTTAATATTTTTATTTAAAAAAGGCCGCTGTGCCCTTTCATAATGATATATACACGCTATCGCAGAAAAAAAAGGGGGGTTAACCTTAAATATGGTGGTCAGGGTTTTTAGGATGGTATGTTTTTAGGGGGGAGGTACAACTTTAAAAGGGAATGGGGTTTGATGCAAATGAAGGTGATGCCCTTTACCCTTTGGCGTAAACCTTAGATGACATTTTTTTGTTGTGGGGGTTTTTAATCGAAAAACTTTTTTTTTTTTTTTTTTTGGAAAACAGATTGTGGGACTAACAAAAGTTGTAAAGGTCTTTTCCACGAATTTTTTCCAAAAAGTTTTATAACCTGCAAAAGACATGTGAAAACTTACTTTACTTTAGACAATCTGAAAATTTTGAAAAGTTTCCCATGACAATTTCGAAAACGAAAAAAAAATTTCGATTTCCCTTTTAAATATCTCAGGGAAAACCCAAACGGCTGCGGTGGGGAAAAAAAAAAATTAAAAAAAGGGGGGAATTGAAAGAAAAAAAAAAACGGAGAGAAGAAAAGAGCGGAAGAAAAAAGGACACTTTTTCATCAGTTTTGTTGGAAAAAAAAAAGCGACAATAGTCTGAGGGGTGGTGGTGATTTCAATAAAAAGATATATTGCTCCCAAAACCCGGAGTTTTAACGCCGACAGCTGGAGACCCATTCGCTCTCATTCTTTTGGGGAAACATAAAAATTTTTTAAACACCCCTTTGGGAGCATCGGGAAAGGGCCCCGGACTAAAACGCCGTCCAACCCATTTTTAAAAGAGGCAAACCCAAACGTTTTTAAAATCACCCCTCACCCACAAAAGAGACAACGATGACATCTTTTTCTTTCAGGGGAAAATCCAGAAAAAAACGTCCGATTCATGGAACCCCCCCGCCCTGATGAACAACAGACAAATATCAAAGGGGTTTCCCTTTGGAAGACATTAAAAACCAGGTGTGGGGGAACACGCCAGACAGAAAAACCCCCGACTCAAAGAAAAGATGGTCCATTCCTTTCCCCTAAACCAGCTTCTGTATCAACCCTCCCCCGGACTACCCCACGGGCCTGCTGCGATCTTCCTCCATCTGATTTAAATCACGCCAACAAGGGCATTCCCCACTCTTAAAGGGGCAAAACCCCCTTTTTTCCCTGTAAAACCCGAAAACCTGGGATTTGTTTTTCTTTCGGTCCCTCGCCTTGCTCGGGGAGCGTCGCTTAAAATTTGTTCAAACCCCTACCCGATTTTTGAAACATGGTATGAAAAACCCCGGGCCCAAGAAAAAGAAGAGGAGTTCCTGGGCACGACGCTCACCGACCGGGAAAAAGGCCCGGAAAACGGGTTTGGGGTCAAGTTGGTGTTTTCCCAGTTTGACGAGGTTTCCCGGGTTCCTTTTTTCGAGGGAAAGCAAAAAACGCACCCCCCCCAACACGATGGGTCCTCGATTACAAAAAATCTTTTTCTGCAAAACTTCGTGGACCTGGATCAGCCGTCCATCCTGTCCAGCACCCAAAAAAACGGGGATTTCGGGATAAAGGGACCATACAAATATGAAAAAAAAAAAAAGGGTTTTCCCTCGCATTTATTCTAAATCAAAGGGGGGTTTTGGTCCCTTGCCTCCATCCTTCGGGGACCCCCCCCTTTTGTTAGAAAAAGGGAAGGGGTTTTTCCCTTTGTGTTTTGGAAAGGTGTACATAGCCCTTCTGTCTATACAGAAACTCTTGAGCTCCTCCCTCACTGCCCCAGACGGGAAAATTCCTTGCCCAAAACTTTTGTGGCTTTTACTAAAACCCCTTACAGCTCAATTTGTCAACACCCCTCTAAAAAAAAAAACAGGGTGTCTTTGAGCAAAGACCCACGGTGCCGTTCCCCCTTTGTACTCAAGTTTGAAAAAAATGGGGAGTTCTTTGTCCAATTTTTGTCTTTTCCAACAGCAGGGGGGAGGGGTCCGGTTCTGCCAATTTTTTTGCAGGAAACGAAAGGTCTTGGTGGCGTCACAAGCTTTAGAAGGGAACCAGTTTTTGTAGCCTCGGAGAGCGGGCGTTTCAGTTTCGGGTTGAATGCCTCCCCAAACCCCCGTCCCATCGGGGCCATGAACTGGAGTCATTATCCATTTCACGGAGTAGAAAATAGGGGGGGGAAACAAACCCTGTCGACACGGCGAAAAAAAAACCAACACCCTGGGTTTGGGTACTGATAGAGAAGAACCCGTTTTGGGTTTGGGCAGTTCCCCATGGGAATCTTGGGCCTTATTTCACTCTACTTCTATCAGGTCGTTTATCAGACTAGTCATTTTTCTTTGGAAAAGGGGATCGTTGATAGTTGGGCATACTAAACCTTCTTAACGAAAGGTGCCCTCAAAGAATACATCTGTGTTCCCTTTTTTTCAAAGGTGCCAACCCCTTCCCAAAATTTGTACCAGATTGACGCCCAGGGTGATGGGGAGGTACTCTCTGATGTCCTGGGTGGGTTTGTTTTTTTTTTTCTAATTCCCTCCCCTGGTCTTTCCCGTTTACTGGGTTGAGTCCGGGGCTTTTACGGTCTGGCGACAGTCGTGTCCATGGAACCGACATCCCTGGGGTTGGTAGGCCCTCCTATGTTTGGGTCCCCCCTGTCTACCCGATTTTGGGGTCCTCCCCCGTGCCATTCCTTGTGTTGTACTTGGGGGGGCGTTGAAAACGTTTTCTTTGGGGGTGGGCCCATTCCAGCCATGCCTCGCCCTCTCTCCATAAAAACGTCCGTTTTTCCGGCTTGAAAGTTGCTTCCCTTGCGTCGACGGACAAGATGTTTCCGGGCCTCCTGATTAGAGCCCCGGGTACAAGGGGTTGGGGTCGAAACCCTTTCCCAAAACTGGACTGACTTTTTTACCTGGGGCCCCAATTTTTCCCCCTTCCGTGGTACGTGTGAAAAATGTGGGGTGGCCCCCCCACCAATTTTCCCTTTCACAGCAACTTGGAGATTTTGGTTTTTTTTTCGTTGACCAGAAAAGAAACAGACATTGGGGAAGGGGCCCTTTGAAAAAGGGACCTTTAACGTCAGTCCAGGGCCCGATGGCATTTCCCTTTAAAAATGTCCAATCCCGAAGGAGTATGAAGTTCTGCTTTTCCGGGGGCCCCCCGGAAGGGAAAGACGCAAAGGTTTTTGTACCCCACTAAAAAATTCCTCAGAGCGGTCATGCCCTTTTTCTTCCCCAAACTCGTTGGCAGTAAACGGGAGTCCTTTTTTCGCGATTGAAACGTTTTCAGGGGGCTGAAAAAAGCCTTCGTGGGGGAAGACAAAAGTCGTCCAAATTTGGGCCCGCTCAGGATGAATGTTAAAGGGGAAAAGCCCTTGCGTTCCTGTCCCCGAAAACCCGGCCCCCAAATTTTGGAATAGGAGTATCCAGGAGCGATGTAAAATTATTTTCCAAGAATTTCAAAATTTTGTGCTGAAGGGAATTTTTCTTTTTGGTTTTTCTTCACCAGACATGTAAGGAGCCGACTCTTCTTCTTCAATTTACGACCCTTTTCTGGAAAAAAATAAGGTTTGATGAGATTGAGGGCGTGTTCGAAAATGTTGAAGCCTACCACGGGGAACTCTCGAAAAATAGGCGTCCCAAACAGTCCCCCTGCTCGTCGAGGGACTCAGTGTTTGTAACGGTTGGGGGAAATCTTCTTTTGTTGTTGAGGGGTCGAACGCCTTTTCGGATACCCCCTTTCCCTGCTTTTCCCTTTTTTTTGCTCCCTTTTCCTCCCCTTTTTCCTTTTCCCTTTTTAATTTTTGTCCCGTCTGGGGTCTCTGCCGTTGTCTATTTTGTTTTGTGTTTATGTGTATTTTTTGTCCCCTGTCTCGATCACACAGCCGAAAAACCTTGAGACGGGGGGACACACCACAAAGGGCAATTGGGGCCCTGGGGGGTTTCCCCCCCTCTCCCAAATTTGGGTTTTGGGTGGGGTGATCGAGACAGGGGACAGAAAAAAAAACACCCTAAACACAGACAGATAGGGAAAAAGGACCGAGACACAGAAAAACAATAATGAAAAGGAAAAAGGGAAAAAAAGGGAAAAGGGGGCAGAAGAAGAAAAGGGATGGAGGAAGGGTAACCGGGCAAGGCGTTTGTTTTCCTCAACAACCAAAGAAAGATTTTTTCCACCGTCTACATCAACTGGTCGCCCCGACGAGCAAAAGGGAAATGCTTGGACGCCTATTTCGAGAGTTCCCTGGTTTGGGTTCAACATTCGAAATAGACCCAATCTCATCAAACCTTTTTTCTTCCAAGATGGGGTTTGCCTTTTAAAAGAAGAGTCGGCTCCCCTTTACATTTCCCGGTGAAAAAAAAACCGTACAAAAAGGGTTCAGCACAAAAGAAGTTGAAAAAATTTTTGGGACATCACCTGTTTCATCGCCCTGGATACTTTCCCATTCCCCAAAAACTTTGGGCCCCTTTCGAGGGACGGAAGCAAGGCTTCTTTCCCCTACGGTACAAACACTGATTTGGGCCCAAAATGGACCCCCGTTGTTCTTCCTCCACGAGAGGCGTTTCTTCAGCTCCCTGAAAAAGATTCCCATCAGCGAGGGAAAACTACGTTTTTCTGCCAACGGTTTGGGAAAAGAATGGATGACCGCCTGAGGAAATTTTTAGTGTGGTAAAAACAACCTTGACGTCCCTGCCCCTTTGGAGGGGCCCCCGGGGAAAAACAGACAGTCAGTACTCCGTTCCGGGGGTTTGGGCATGTTAAAGGGTGCCCCCAGGATCCCTGGATGACGTTGAGGTACCTGTTTTAAGACGGGTTCCCCAAAAATGTTGGTTTTTCTCTGGTCAAAGAACCAAAAAAAAAAGATCTCCACGATTTCTGTGCAAGGAAATGGGGGGGGGGAAACCCTTTAAATTTTTTACACGTACCCGGGGAAGGGAGACTGGGTCCAGGGGAAAAAGTCAGTCCCGTGTTTGGAAGGGAAAGCGCCCCCGCCTTGGGTTTTCCGTGGGCTCTAAAGCAGGGGATGGCCCCCGGAAAATCTTGGGCCGTCCCACGCAAGGGAAGCAAAATTTCAACCGGAAAAAAAAAGGAAAGTCCCATGGAGAGACGGCGAGAGGGTGGCTGGAATGGGTCATCCACAAAAAAAACGTCTTCAACCCCCACAAGAAAAACAGCAAAGGGGAAAAAGGCAATGGGGGGATCCTATAGGAAAACCCCTGGGACCCGAACATAGGATGGGCCCCACCAAATTTCCCCGGGTTCTTTTCCATGGACCGACTGTCGCCCCGACAATGGAGTCCGGGCTCAACCCCTAAACGGGAAAAACCCCCGGGTGAAAAAAAAAAAAAACAACAAACCCCCCCAGGACACAAGGGGTACCTCGGCACCCCTCTG
Source organism: Conus ventricosus (assembly GCA_018398815.1). Classification (NCBI taxonomy): domain Eukaryota; kingdom Metazoa; phylum Mollusca; class Gastropoda; order Neogastropoda; family Conidae; genus Conus; species Conus ventricosus. Next base: position 4,195,028 of record CM031602.1, read on the forward strand.
GGCGTCAATCTGGTACAAATCTTTGGGGAAAAGTTGGCACCTTCAAAAGAAGGGAACACAGATGTATTTATGGAAGTCACCAATAAGAAGGAAGGAAAGCAAGTGATCAAAAAGATCCCTTTTCAAGAAAAATGACTATTTTGATAAACGACCCCCGAAAGAAAGTAGAGTGAGTAAGGCTAAAAATTTGATGGCATCTGCCCCCAAACCCAAACGGCTTCCCTTTTCTATCAGTACGCCAAAACCCAGGGTGTTGAGTTTTATTTTGCCTTTTTGTTCGACAGGTTTTCCGCCCCAATTTTTAACTCCGTGAAATGGATAAATGACTTTCCCTGTTCATGGCCCCCGAGTGGAAAACCCGGGGGGGGGAGAGAGTTTCACCAGACTGAACGCCCGTTTTCCCCGGAAATACAAAAACCGGTTCCCTTCTAAAGTTGGACGTCCCAAAACCTCTTTTGTTTCCCGCAAAATAACGGGCAGAAAGGACCCCCTTCCCTGCTGCTTGGAAAACAAAAATTGGACAAAAGAACTTTCAGTCTTTCAAACTGATACCCGGGGGGACGGGACCCGTGGGGGTTTGCTCAAAGGACCCTGTTTTTTTTTTCAGAGGGGGGGTTTACAAATTGAGCTGTAAGGGGGGCGTAAAAAGCCAAAAAGTTTTTGGGCGGAAATCCTTGAGGGCAAATGGGGGGAGGAGTCATCAAGAGTTTTCTGTTAGCAGAAAAGGGCAAAGTTTCACCCACCCAACCCAAAAACAGGGAAAGCCCTTTTCCTTTTTTCCCACAACAAAAAAGGGGGGCCTGAAGGATGGAGGGAGCACCCAAAACCCCCTTTTTTTTAGGAAAAAAATTTCCCAGGGAAACCATTTTTTTTTTTTTCCAGTAGGTTGTTTTTTACTTCGGGCTGAACCCTCCCCGTTGTGGTGTGGACATGGGTGGGCCGGGTTGATCCGGTCCCCGATGTAGCAGAAATGATTTTGTAAACGAGGATCCCCAAAACGTGTTTTTGGGGGGGTGTTTCGTTTTTGCTCCCCGAAAAGGGAAACCCGGCAAGCCTCGTCAAAACGGGAAAAAAATCCAACTTAACCCCAAACAAGTTTTCGGGCCCTTTTTCCCGGTCGGTGAGGTCGTGCCCAGGGAAATTCTTCTTTTTCTTGGCCCCTGTTCTCATACCCTGTTTCAAAAAGTTTGGGTAGGTGTTTAAAAAATTTTTAAAGGGCGTCCTCGATTAAAGGGAGGCACCGAAAGAAAAACAAATCCCCGGTTGTCGGTTACAGAAAAGAGTTGGGTTTTTCGTCCTTCACGGTGGGGTAGATGCCCTTTTATGGTCGTGATGAAAACCCGATGGGGGAAAACGCAGCACCAAAGGGGGAGTCCGGGAGGGGGGTTTTTTTAAGAACTGGGTTTAGGCGAAAGGGAAGGACCATCTACTTGATCGGGGGTGTTGCTGTCTGGGAGTTCCCCCAAAATCCTGGTCGTTTAAAGTCTTTCCCGGAAAAACCCCTCGATTAAAAATTTTCTGTTTTTTTCCCGACGAGGAGTGTCCATGAATCGGGCGTTGTTTCTGGATGATGAAAGAAACGATAGTCTTTTTGTCTTGTGTGGGTGAGGATGAATTTTTAAAACGTTTGCCCTTTTCCTCTCCAAAAAAGGCTTGAGACGGTCGTTCCCGTCCGGTTTTTCTGATGCTCCCCGCGGATGTTAAAAATGCGTTCATGCTTTCCCCCAAAAAAATGGGGGAGCGAATGGTGTCCAGTTCGGCGTTAAAAACTTCCGGGTTTTGGGAGCAATATCATCTTTATTGAAATTTACCCCACCCCTCAGATCTATTCGTGTCCCTTTTTTTTGCCCCAAAGACTGATGATAAAAATGCCTTTTTTTCTTCCCGCCTTTTTTTCTTCTCTCCCCTTTTTTTCTTCTTTCAATCTTTTTTATGTTTTTTTCCCCATTCGCAGCCCCTTTTTTTGTCGTGAGGGTATTAAAGGTAAAAACGAAATTTTTTTTTCGTTACGAAAAAGGGCTGGCAAAAGTTCAAAATATCAGATTTTTCTAAAAAAAAGTACAGATTTCACATTCCTTTTTTCAGGTTAATTTCTTCTGGAAAGATGCGTTTACAGACCTTTACAGAGTGGTTTTTAGTCTCCACAATCTGTTTTCCAAAAAAAAAAAAAAAAAAAAGTTTCCTCATTTTAAAAACCCCTAAAAACAAACACATGTCATCTAAGGGTTGTACACCACAGGAAAAGGGCATCACCCCCTGTAGCATTCCCAAACCCCATCCATTTTAAAGTTGTACCTCCCATTTAAAAACAAAACCCTCATAAAACCCTGACCACTCATATCAAAGGGTTTTTCCCCCCTTGTTTTGCATAGCGTGGATATACCCATTTTTGAAAGGTCACAGCGCCTAAAAAGTAAAAATATTAAAAGACTGTCTCCGGGAAAAAAATTGTCCACAAGAAAAAAAAACGACCCAACCGTGGGTTCCCCCTGCGTTTTCCAAAGGGGCCAAAAAGTGACACACATTTCAAAAACTCACAGTTTGTAACATTTAACCCGTGGGCAATATCTTGCCCTTTTCTAAAATAGTTTTTTCAATGTCATTCAAATTTCCCCATTTAATTTAAAAAAGGGTTTGCTTAGAGTGGGGGACCCTTTTTTTAAACCTGTATCTCAAAAAAAATAACCAACTTTTTTTGCATGGGTTTTCTCCAATAAAAAGAGCCAAAAAAAAATGTTTTTAGATTTATGTAAAAATCCCAAACGACTGTTCCGGGGTAAAAGACTCATTTCGTGATGGGGAAAGGCACATTAAATGTCGTATCTCTTGGCCAAAGGGCAACCCTTATAAAACCTTTTACAAAAACCCTGAAATGAAGGTAAGAAAAGTTTTTTGATTTAAAATTTCACCAATCGTGCTTTTTTTTTTAAAGGGGCAAAAGTTTCAAGATAAAAAACCCTGTTGAACTGTATATTTTTGCCCAAAAAAAAGTTGTTGCGAAAAATAATTGTCATAAATAATTCAAATTTGGGAAGCCCTTTCTTTTTATTGTTTATTAAAAAAAAGGTCAGGGCCAGAGCGTTATATCATTACTTTTTTGTGGAAAAAGAGCTTAAAAATAAACAAAACCCTTGAAATTATTCAGTGAAAAAATTTTAAATTTTTTGTTAGATAAAACAAATTTTGTTCATTTCGAAAAAACAAGTAAATTTTTAATACAGTGAAATTAGTGATTTTTCTTCCCTTTTTCCCCTTCCTCCCCCTTTTCCCTTTTTTATTTTTATCTGGGCGTTCTCGTCCGTCTGTTCTTGTCTGTCGCTTTATGCGTATTTTTTTTGTCTGTCCGATCACGGTCCTCGTTTATTTTAAACCCCCACAAGCCAAGTGAACAAATGGGTTTAATTTGTTTATGGTGCAATTGTACAGCTTAAAAGGAACCCCCCTAGAATTTTAAAGGGGGAAAAAAAAAAAAAGTTTCATTTGTTTTTTGTGGCAGGCGCAATTTCCCCCTAGCCCCAAAGGGTTGGGAAAGGGGGGAAAAAAAAACCGTGTTAACGTTGTATTAGGCGGTATTAAAAGTCATGCAAAAACCCCCCCCTAGGGCCCCCTTGATTTGTGGGTTTTTGATCGGTCCCCCGATAATGACCGGAAAAATGTGTAACGTAGGCTAAGGTTTTTTACACTTCGGAAAAAAGGGAAAGTAAAAATCGGGGACGGTTTCTTCCCTTTTTCGCTTGCCCGGGAAATTTACCCCTTTCAAAAGGGGAAGCACCCAACCAAACCCCCGCAAAACTTCAAGGGGATTGGGGTCCCTTGACACAGCCCAAAAACCCCCCCATAATTGAAATTTGGGATGGTCAAGGGTTTCTGCAACCCCATGCACATTTAAGTGGGCCGGTAGAATCGTACAAACACAAACCCCATACCACATTACTCAAGTGGTACTTTTTGGAAAATGGTCTTGTTGTGACCACATCACATTAAATCATTTATTTTTCCAAACCCCCCCCGGGGGTTTTAAGGAATTTGGTTTTAAAAGGGGGTCTGAGGGACGGGAGACAGGGTGAAAAAGGATTCATCGCGACTAATTTTTGGCCCGAAAATTTCAAATTGTTAAAACAACATTTCCCATGGTAAAAAGCTTGCTACATCGCCAAAAACCCAGACATTCTTTTTTCACCGTGGAACAAGCCCCCAAACTCGTCATTGAAGGTCGGGGTTTTAAAAACTGACCGAGGGTAGGGGCGGTGTTTTTAAATGAGCAAAAAAAAAAAAAATCAACGGGCACTCCCCAAACCAGTTGGGTTTTTTCGTTTCCAAAATTCCAAATTTTCGAATGTTGCAGTTTTTTTACATTGTTTTTTGGGCAATTTGTCGAATAGATCAGATTTTAACTTTTGGAATGGGGGTACGGTTCCCTGTTTCATGGCACTCAGTCGTCGAAGGGTTTCCAAGTCGAACGACCCCGTGCGGGCAAACAGTTTTTTCGTGGGGTACCATTGGTGGGTTTTCCCATTTAAGCCTGTTTAAACACGCTTTTACTCTTTCAAAAATGGAAACAAAACCGAGCGGCGTGGGGTGTCAAACCCGTGCGCCGATTGCCCCGGCCCGTGCCAAATATGACAAACCCACACCCGGCCCTTTTTCAAAGTCGAAAACACGGGAGAATTTTTTTTGTGGGGCTCTGCAAAAACCTATTTCTGTTTTGGGGGAAAGGGAAAAAAACCAAACCCCAGCTTTAAAAAGGGGTTTAGTAAAAAACAAAAATGTTTCCCCAAAAAAACCTACCAAAAGGTTTTTTCAAACCAAGAGAGTGGGAGTGGGAAAAAAATTTGGGTTCAGAAAAAGGAAGGAAAATCTATATTTTTCGTACGCTCAAACCGCAATTTTCCCCTTTTTTTTTTTTCATTAAACGATTCCCGCTTCTGACGGGGGTCAAACTTTTTCCCCCGCCTTATAGACTTTTGTTTAAAGGGGCCCCTCCCCCTAGCTTTTTTTTCTATATGATAGCGTTCCAACCCTGATTGTGGTTTGGAGTTTTGTAAAAGTCGTTTTATTTTTTTTCTTTTTTATCAGAGTGTGCCCGTTTTAAACCATTTTTTTTGGGAAACCCCAAACCCCCCCTCCTCGTGGGGTTTCCTGGGTGGTCCTTCGTTCTGTAAAACGACTAAATTTTTAAAAATTTCTTTTTGCTTTTAAATTTAGTCCGTTTTATGTCGAACGGGTCAAACGGGGCGGGGGAAAACATGTCAATTTAAAACTAAAAAACATGATGCTCTGATGCAACATGATTTTATTTTTGTTTTTTGAACGCAAATAAATTATATAACCCTTTCCCAAATTTGATTATACAGTTCGTGGGTTTTTAAAAAAAAAACTTTTTTTTTTTTTTTTTACAGAAAAAACGTTTAAATTACCGTGCATGCGTTTTCATTTAACCTTAGGGTTTTAATAGCGAGCCCCAAAAACGATCTCACGATGGTTTTACCTTAAAGGGTTGTGTTAAAATTCCCCTTTGCCCCTAAGGCATTTTTTTTTTAGCAATGTTGAAAAATTTTTTTTTTTACATCTGATGGCAGCATCACGATGCACATACCGCGCATGCTCTGTTATTGCCCGTAGGGTCTATTAATAGGGACCTCACATCGATCTCGCGATGTCATCACCGAGCATCCTCTGTCATATGATTCGCCCCTAGGTGCTATCTTGATC
>CM031602.1:4206739-4209239 GCA_018398815.1 Conus ventricosus
GAGGATAGGAGTCTGCACAGTTGTTACTTCTGAGGAGAAAAATTGGTTCAATCCTGGCTTTCTCAAACCTCAGACTTGGAACAAGAGTCGGACACCTCGCTTACCAGACCAAGCTTGCCCTGCACATGGATGACAGTCCCTGTGATACCGTCTTGTGCTGATTTGTAGGATGATGCGGATGACTTTTTGTCAGAGCATGTATGTTTTTCCTCTATGTGTGTGTGTGTGTGTGGTGTGTGTGTGTGTGTGTGTGTGTGTGTGTGTGTGTGCGTGTGGTGTGTGTGTGTGTGTGTGTGTGTGTGTGTGTGTGTGTATGTGTGCATGCGTGCATGTGTGTGTGTGTGTGTGTGTGTGTGTGTGTGTGTGTGTGTGTATGTGTGTGTGTGTGTGTGTGTGTGTGTGTGTGTGTGTGTGTGTGTGTGCACTCTGTATCTCTGTCTATCTGTCAGTCTCTGTCTGTCTGTCTCTCTGTTTGTCTGCCTCCCACTGTCTCTCTACCTATCTGTTTCTGTCTATCTGTCTGTCTGTCTGTCTCCCCCCTCCCAACCATTCCTTTTCTGTATGTGTGCCTGTGTATGTTTCTCCCTCTCTCTCTTTTTTCTTCTTCTCTAATTGAGTCTTTGTCTCTCCACTCTCTCCCTCCTTGGGAAAAAAGGCTAGCTTTCTTTCATTAAGGAATAAAGCTTTCGTGCAGAAGCCCCTGAGGAGGACACAGCACTCTGAACGGCTGATTATTTCGTCAGTTCTTTGTGCTGCAAAAGGCACGGTTGTTTTCCCCTTAATGTAGGTCCACTCTGGATGGAAAGGAAGGTTTTGAACAACTTCAATATGAAACATATCATGTCGTTTTCATTTGCTGTATCTGATCTTGTATTATCTGATCTTGTATTATCTGATCTTGTATGTTGCGGCACTGATGTGTTCCTTGAGTGTGCACATTCATTGCTTTTTGTGTGATGTGTTCCTTGAGTGTGCACATTCATTGCTTTGTGTGTTGATGTGTTCCTTGATTGTGTACATTGATTGCTTTTTTTGTTGATGTGTTCCTTGATTTTGTATAATTCATTGCTTTTTGCGTTGATGTGTTCCTTGATTGTGTACATTCATTGCTTTTTGTGTTTATGTGTTCCTTGATTGTGCACATTCATTGCTTTTTGTGTTGATGTGTTCCTTGATTGTGCACATTCATTGCTTTTTGTGTGATGTGTTCCTTGATTGTGCACATTTATTGCTTTTTGAGCTGATGTGTTCCATGATGGTGCACATTTATTGCTTTTTGAGCTGATGTGTTCCATGATGGTGCACATTCATTGCTTTTTGTGTTGATGTGTTCCATGATGGTGCACATTCATTGCTTTTTGAGGTGATGTGTTCCTTGATTGTGCACATTCATTGCTTTTTGAGCAGCGCACTTTCCCTCGTCCTTTGGCTTTTTTGTACACCACAAGTGACCTCTTATCAGTTTTGTTTTCACCCACCTACCCCTCTTGTATTTAATGAGTGTTGATTTCATCTGCAGCATTACTCTCTCTCTCTCTCTCTCTCTCTCTCTCTCTCTCTCTCTCTCTCTCTCTCTCTCACTCTCTCACTCTCTTTCTCTGTTTCTGGTAGTCTTTGTGCCCCATCTCTCTGTCTGTCTGTCTGTCTTCCATTCACTATTTATTACTCCCCCCTCTCTCTCTCTCTTTCACACACTCATATGTACACTCTAAATAAATGTATTTTGAAATACTTGAAAATTAAAATTTAGTTATTCATGTAAGGTACGTAGACGTATTTCATATCCACTCAAACGAAGAAATGAGAAATATTCCTCAAAGAGAGAACCAAAGGGCGAGAACGCCTCAAGGTGCTCGATAATTTCAGAGAAGAGCATAGGCCACTATGTTGAAATGCCTGTCTGAGTTTGAGAGATAGACTTGAGAAAGCAAAGAAAACAACCAAACGAACAGATGGAACAAAGCAGCACAAAACAAGCATCAAATACCACCACAGACATGGACGAATCAATAGATGGCGCATCCAACTGGCCACTGGACCTAAAACACCGAGCAAGCAATAAACAACAACAAAAAACAATGAAACGTTAGAAGAAAAGGAAGAATGTCTTTTTAAAATGGATGCAAAAATGAATGGAAGCAAAGATGCATACATGAGGAGAGAAAGGTTCTGGGCATGGGTGAGAAGTGGATTCAATTATGCAGTGGAAGGGAGAAATGAATAGAATGAGTTAGTGGAGACGGTAGAGTGGTGATTTAAGGGTGATGGCATTGATGGTGATAATCTTTAGGATCTATGGACATACAATTCGTGTTAAAACTTTTGGTCAGTTTGCATATCAAGCCTCTTTCACTTGGAATCAATTTCCACACTACTGTAAGTACTCTGCCTGGCTGCCCTCTTCAAATACTTTACGTCGATACATATTAGGGGGCGAATCCAGGAACTGTCAACATGGACACACACACACACACACACACACACACACACACACACACAC
>CM031602.1:4211739-4219668 GCA_018398815.1 Conus ventricosus
TGGGGATCTCTTCTTTTGGTCCCTTCTTCCTGCCTCCCATTCTGGGGATCTCTTCTTTTGGTCCCTTCTTCCTGCCTCCCATTCTGGGTGATCTCTTCTTTTGGTCCCTTCTTCCTGCCTCCCATTCTGGGGGATCTCTTCTTTTGGTCCCTTCTTCCTGCCTCCCATTCTGGGTGATCTCTTCTTTTGGTCCCTTCTTCCTGCCTCCCATTCTGGGGGATCTCTTCTTTTGGTCCTTCTTCCTGCCTCCCATTCTGGGGGATCTCTTCTTTTGGTCCCTTCTTCCTGCCTCCCATTCTGGGGATCTCTTCTTTTGGTCCCTTCTTCCTGCCTCCCATTCTGGTGATCTCTTCTTTTGGTCCCTTCTTCCTGCCTCCCATTCTGGGTGATCTCTTCTTTTGGTCCCTTCTTCCTGCCTCCCATTCTGGGTGATCTCTTCTTTTGGTCCCTTCTTCCTGCCTCCCATTCTGGGGGATCTCTTCTTTTGGTCCCTTCTTCCTGCCTCCCATTCTGGGGGATCTCTTCTTTTGGTCCCTTCTTCCTGCCTCCCATTCTGGGGGATCTCTTCTTTTGGTCCCTTCTTCCTGCCTCCCATTCTGGGTGATCTCTTCTTTTGGTCCCTTCTTCCTGCCTCCCATTCTGGGGGATCTCTTCTTTTGGTCCCTTCTTCCTGCCTCCCATTCTGGGGGATCTCTTCTTTTGGTCCCTTCTTCCTGCCTCCCATTCTGGGGATCTCTTCTTTGGTCCCTTCTTCCTGCCTCCCATTCTGGGTGATCTCTTCTTTTGGTCCCTTCTTCCTGCCTCCCATTCTGGGGGATCTCTTCTTTTGGTCCCTTCTTCCTGCCTCCCATTCTGGGTGATCTCTTCTTTTGGTCCCTTCTTCCTGCCTCCCATTCTGGGGGATCTCTTCTTTTGGTCCCTTCTTCCTGCCTCCCATTCTGGGGGATCTCTTCTTTTGGTCCCTTCTTCCTGCCTCCCATTCTGGGGATCTCTTCTTTTGGTCCCTTCTTCCTGCCTCTCATTCTGGGGGATCTCTTCTTTTGGTCCCTTCTTCCTGCCCCCATTCTGGGTGATCTCTTCTTTTGGTCCCTTCTTCCTGCCTCCCATTTTGGGTGATCTCTTCTTTTGGTCCCTTCTTCCTGCCTCCCATTCTGGGGGATCTCTTCTTTTGGTCCCTTCTTCCTGCCTCCCATTCTGGGGGATCTCTTCTTTTGGTCCCTTCTTCCTGCCTCCCATTCTGGGGATCTCTTCTTTTGGTCCCTTCTTCCTGCCTCCCATTCTGGGGATCTCTTCTTTTGGTCCCTTCTTCTGCCTCCCATTCTGGGGGATCTCTTCTTTTGGTCCCTTCTTCCTGCCTCCCATTCTGGGGGATCTCTTCTTTTGGTCCCTTCTTCCTGCCTCCCATTCTGGGGGATCTCTTCTTTTGGTCCCTTCTTCCTGCCTCCCATTCTGGTGATCTCTTCTTTTGGTCCCTTCTTCCTGCCTCCCATTCTGGGGGATCTCTTCTTTTGGTCCCTTCTTCCTGCCTCCCATTCTGGGGATCTCTTCTTTTGGTCCCTTCTTCCTGCCTCCCATTCTGGGGGATCTCTTCTTTTGGTCCCTTCTTCCTGCCTCCCATTCTGGGTGATCTCTTCTTTTGGTCCCTTCTTCCTGCCTCCCATTCTGGGTGATCTCTTCTTTTGGTCCCTTCTTCCTGCCTCCCATTCTGGGGGATCTCTTCTTTTGGTCCCTTCTTCCTGCCTCCCATTCTGGGGGATCTCTTCTTTTGGTCCCTTCTTCCTGCCTCCCATTCTGGGGGATCTCTTCTTTTGGTCCCTTCTTCCTGCCTCCCATTCTGGGGATCTCTTCTTTTGGTCCCTTCTTCCTGCCTCCCATTCTGGGTGATCTCTTCTTTTGGTCCCTTCTTCCTGCCTCCCATTCTGGGGGATCTCTTCTTTTGGTCCCTTCTTCCTGCCTCCCATTCTGGGTGATCTCTTCTTTTGGTCCCTTCTTCCTGCCTCCCATTCTGGGGATCTCTTCTTTTGGTCCCTTCTTCCTGCCTCCCATTCTGGGGGATCTCTTCTTTTGGTCCCTTCTTCCTGCCTCCCATTCGGATCTTGGCCCTTCTCCTGCCTCCATTCTGGGATCTCTTCTTTTGGTCCCTTCTTCCTGCCTCCCATTCTGGGGGATCTCTTCTTTTGGTCCCTTCTTCCTGCCTCCCATTCTGGGTGATCTCTTCTTTTGGTCCCTTCTTCCTGCCTCCCATTCTGGGGATCTCTTCTTTTGGTCCCTTCTTCCTGCCTCCCATTCTGGGTGATCTCTTCTTTTGGTCCCTTCTTCCTGCCTCCCATTCTGGGGATCTCTTCTTTTGGTCCCTTCTTCCTGCCTCCCATTCTGGGGATCTCTTCTTTTGGTCCCTTCTTCCTGCCTCCCATTCTGGGGATCTCTTCTTTTGGTCCCTTCTTCCTGCCTCCCATTCTGGGGGATCTCTTCTTTTGGTCCCTTCTCCTGCCTCCCATTCTGGGGGATCTCTTCTTTTGGTCCCTTCTTCCTGCCTCCCATTCTGGGGGATCTCTTCTTTTGGTCCCTTCTTCCCTGCCTCCCATTCTGGGGGATCTCTTCTTTTGGTCCCTTCTTCCTGCCTCCCATTCTGGGGATCTCTTCTTTTGGTCCCTTCTTCCTGCCTCCCATTCTGGGGGATCTCTTCTTTGGTCCCTTCTTCCTGCCTCCCATTCTGGGGATCTCTTCTTTTGGTCCCTTCTTCCTGCCTCCCATTCTGGGGGATCTCTTCTTTTGGTCCCTTCTTCCTGCCTCCCATTCTGGGGGATCTCTTCTTTTGGTCCCTTCTTCCTGCCTCCCATTCTGGGGATCTCTTCTTTTGGTCCCTTCTTCCTGCCTCCCATTCTGGGGGATCTCTTCTTTTGGTCCCTTCTTCCTGCCTCCCATTCTGGGGGATCTCTTCTTTTGGTCCCTTCTTCCTGCCTCCCATTCTGGGGGATCTCTTCTTTTGGTCCCTTCTTCCTGCCTCCCATTCTGGGGGATCTCTTCTTTTGGTCCCTTCTTCCTGCCTCCCATTCTGGGGGATCTCTTCTTTTGGTCCTTCTTCCTGCCTCCCATTCTGGGGGATCTCTTCTTTTGGTCCCTTCTTCCTGCCTCCCATTCTGGGGGATCTCTTCTTTTGGTCCCTTCTTCCTGCCTCCCATTCTGGGGATCTCTTCTTTTGGTCCCTTCTTCCTGCCTCCCATTCTGGGGATCTCTTCTTTTGGTCCCTTCTTCCTGCCTCCCATTCTGGGGGATCTCTTCTTTTGGTCCCTTCTTCCTGCCTCCCATTCTGGGGTGATCTCTTCTTTTGGTCCCTTTTCCTGCCTCCCATTCTGGGGGATCTCTTCTTTTGGTCCCTTCTTCCTGCCTCCCATTCTGGGGATCTCTTCTTTTGTCCCTTCTTCCTGCCTCCCATTCTGGGGGATCTCTTCTTTTGGTCCCTTCTTCCTGCCTCCCATTCTGGGGATCTCTTCTTTTGGGTCCCTTCTTCCTGCCTCCCATTCTGGGGGATCTCTTCTTTTGGTCCCTTCTTCCTGCCTCCCATTCTGGGGGATCTCTTCTTTTGGTCCTTCTTCCTGCCTCCCATTCTGGGGGATCTCTTCTTTTGGTCCCTTCTTCCTGCCTCCCATTCTGGGGGATCTCTTCTTTTGGTCCCTTCTTCTGCCTCCCATTCTGGGGGATCTCTTCTTTTGGTCCCTTCTTCCTGCCTCCCATTCTGGGGGATCTCTTCTTTTTGGTCCCTTCTTCCTGCCTCCCATTCTGGGGATCTCTTCTTTGGTCCTTCTCTTCCTGCCTCCCATTCTGGGGATCTCTTCTTTGGTCCCTTCTTCCTGCCTCCCATTCTGGGTGATCTCTTCTTTTGGTCCCTTCTTCCTGCCTCCCATTCTGGGGGATCTCTTCTTTGGTCCCTTCTTCCTGCCTCCCATTCTGGGGGATCTCTTCTTTTGGTCCCTTCTTCCTGCCTCCCATTCTGGGGGATCTCTTCTTTTGGTCCCTTCTTCCTGCCTCCCATTCTGGGGGATCTCTTCTTTTGGTCCCTTCTTCCTGCCTCCCATTCTGGGGGATCTCTTCTTTTGGTCCCTTCTTCCTGCCTCCATTCTGGGGGATCTCTTCTTTTGGTCCCTTCTTCCTGCCTCCCATTCTGGGGGATCTCTTCTTTTGGTCCCTTCTTCCTGCCTCCCATTCTGGGGGATCTCTTCTTTTGGTCCCTTCTTCCTGCCTCCCATTCTGGGGGATCTCTTCTTTTGGTCCCTTCTTCCTGCCTCCCATTCTGGGGGATCTCTTCTTTTGGTCCCTTCTTCCTGCCTCCCATTCTGGGGATCTCTTCTTTTGGTCCCTTCTTCCTGCCTCCCATTCTGGGGGATCTCTTCTTTTGGTCCCTTCTTCCTGCCTCCCATTCTGGGGATCTCTTCTTTTGGTCCCTTCTTCCTGCCTCCCATTCTGGGGACTCTTCTTTTGGTCCCTTCTTCCTGCCTCCCATTCTGGGGATCTCTTCTTTTGGTCCCTTCTTCCTGCCTCCCATTCTGGGGATCTCTTCTTTTGGTCCCTTTTCCTGCCTCCCATTCTGGGGGATCTCTTCTTTTGGTCCCTTCTTCCTGCCTCCCATTCTGGGGATCTCTTCTTTTGGTCCCTTCTTCCTGCCTCCCATTCTGGGGGATCTCTTCTTTTGGTCCCTTCTTCCTGCCTCCCATTCTGGGGATCTCTTCTTTGGTCCCTTCTTCCTGCCTCCCATTCTGGGGGATCTCTTCTTTTGGTCCCTTCTTCCTGCCTCCCATTCTGGGGGATCTCTTCTTTTGGTCCCTTCTTCCTGCCTCCCATTCTGGGGGATCTCTTCTTTTGGTCCCTTCTTCCTGCCTCCCATTCTGGGGGATCTCTTCTTTTGGTCCCTTCTTCCTGCCTCCCATTCTGGGGATCTCTTCTTTTGGTCCCTTCTTCCTGCCTCCCATTCTGGGGGATCTCTTCTTTTGGTCCCCTTCTTCCTGCCTCCCATTCTGGGGGATCTCTTCTTTTGGTCCCTTCTTCCTGCCTCCCATTCTGGGGATCTCTTCTTTTGGTCCCTTCTTCCTGCCTCCCATTCTGGGGGATCTCTTCTTTTGGTCCTTCTTCCTGCCTCCCATTCTGGGGATCTCTTCTTTTGGTCCCTTCTCTCCTGCCTCCCATTCTGGGGGATCTCTTCTTTTGGTCCCTTCTTCCTGCCTCCCATTCTGGGGATCTCTTCTTTTGGTCCCTTCTTCCTGCCTCCCATTCTGGGGGATCTCTTCTTTTGGTCCCTTCTTCCTGCCTCCCATTCTGGGGATCTCTTCTTTGGTCCCTTCTTCCTGCCTCCCATTCTGGGGATCTCTTCTTTGGTCCCTTCTTCCTGCCTCCCATTCTGGGGGATCTCTTCTTTTGGTCCCTTCTTCCTGCCTCCATTCTGGGGGATCTCTTCTTTTGGTCCCTTCTTCCTGCCTCCCATTCTGGGGGATCTCTTCTTTTGGTCCCTTCTTCCTGCCTCCCATTCTGGGGGATCTCTTCTTTTGGTCCCTTCTTCCTGCCTCCCATTCTGGGGATCTCTTCTTTTGGTCCCTTCTTCCTGCCTCCCATTCTGGGGGATCTCTTCTTTTGGTCCCTTCTTCCTGCCTCCCATTCTGGGGGATCTCTTCTTTTGGTCCCTTCTTCCTGCCTCCCATTCTGGGGGATCTCTTCTTTTGGTCCCTTCTTCCTGCCTCCCATTCTGGGGGATCTCTTCTTTTGGTCCCTTCTTCCTGCCTCCCATCTGGGGGATCTCTTCTTTTGGTCCCTTCTTCCTGCCTCCCATTCTGGGGGATCTCTTCTTTTGGTCCCTTCTTCCTGCCTCCCATTCTGGGGGATCTCTTCTTTTGGTCCCTTCTTCCTGCCTCCCATTCTGGGTGATCTCTTCTTTTGGTCCTTCTTTCCTGCCTCCCATTCTGGTGATCTCTTCTTTTGGTCCCTTCTTCCTGCCTCCCATTCTGGGTGATCTCTTCTTTTGGTCCCTTCTTCCTGCCTCCCATTCTGGGGGATCTCTTCTTTTGGTCCCTTCTTCCTGCCTCCCATTCTGGGGATCTCTTCTTTTGGTCCCTTCTTCCTGCCTCCCATTCTGGGTGATCTCTTCTTTTGGTCCCTTCTTCCTGCCTCCCATTCTGGGGATCTCTTCTTTTGGTCCCTTCTTCCTGCCTCCCATTCTGGTGATCTCTTCTTTTGGTCCTTCTTCCTGCCTCCCATTCTGGGGATCTCTTCTTTTGGTCCCTTCTTCCTGCCTCCCATTCTGGGGGATCTCTTCTTTTGGTCCCTTCTTCCTGCCTCCCATTCTGGGGGATCTCTTCTTTTGGTCCCTTCTTCCTGCCTCCCATTCTGGTGATCTCTTCTTTTGGTCCCTTCTTCCTGCCTCCCATTCTGGGGATCTCTTCTTTTGGTCCCTTCTTCCTGCCTCCCATTCTGGGTGATCTCTTCTTTTGGTCCCTTCTTCCTGCCTCCCATTCTGGGGATCTCTTCTTTTGGTCCCTTCTTCCTGCCTCCCATTCTGGGTGATCTCTTCTTTTGGTCCCTTCTTCCTGCCTCCCATTCTGGGGGATCTCTTCTTTTGGTCCCTTCTTCCTGCCTCCCATTCTGGGGGATCTCTTCTTTTGGTCCCTTCTTCCTGCCTCCTATTCTGGGGGATCTCTTCTTTTGGTCCTTCTTCCTGCCTCCCATTCTGGGGGATCTCTTCTTTTGGTCCCTTCTTCCTGCCTCCCATTCTGGGGGATCTCTTCTTTTGGTCCCTTCTTCCTGCCTCCCATTCTGGGGGATCTCTTCTTTTGGTCCCTTCTTCCTGCCTCCCATTCTGGGGGATCTCTTCTTTTGGTCCCTTCTTCCTGCCTCCCATTCTGGGGGATCTCTTCTTTTGGTCCCTTCTTCCTGCCTCCCATTCTGGTGATCTCTTCTTTTGGTCCCTTCTTCCTGCCTCCCATTCTGGGGGATCTCTTCTTTTGGTCCCTTCTTCCTGCCTCCCATTCTGGGGGATCTCTTCTTTTGGTCCCTTCTTCCTGCCTCCCATTCTGGGGGATCTCTTCTTTTGGTCCCTTCTTCCTGCCTCCATTCTGGGGGATCTCTTCTTTTGGGTCCCTTCTTCCTGCCTCCCATTCTGGGTGATCTCTTCTTTTGGTCCCTTCTTCCTGCCTCCCATTCTGGGGATCTCTTCTTGCTTATGACCGCTCTCTGCGTTCTCCTTTTCACCTTGACGAAGGATTGCTCGTTCTCCTCCCATGCGCGTTTTATTTGTATATCTCTTGGTGTCTGTGCCCATCTCTCTCTCTCTCTCTCTCTTCTCTCTCTCTCTCTCTCTCTCTCTCCTTTATGCAGCTTGTTTTGCTTCATGTTTATTGCCTTCTGAAGGGCCAAGACCTTCGAGAGTAAAAGATCTCTGTCTGTCTGTCTGTCTGTCTGTCTCTGTGTCTTTTCTTTGTGATTTCTTCTCGACCTCTTTTTCTTCCACCTGCGGAAAGCTACCCAGACAGCAACTGTGTGTGCTTGCTTTTATCTTTGATTTGAATAACTGTCCTGTTGTTGAGACTGGTCTTTCCCCAACTCTCTACCTCTATCTGCCGCATGAACAACAAAGCATCCTCGGTACTAAACCCTTCCGCGACACATCTCACCCTGTTACTTCGAGTGTAGCTCTATACTACTTTGCATCACACACACCCCCATACAAACCCACTGTGCATGCCACTAAGCCCCAGCACATTACTCGATGGATAAGTTAAAAAACTGATAAAAATGTAGGACTTGTCTCTTTAAGTACCTGGTACCAAGCATGTTAAAGAGCAATTATGAATCGCAACCGCAACCATGGAATATAGCACAAAACGTACAAAAATTGCAGACGTTTCTTAAAAGTCTAATAAGCGTTAAGAGCCAATTACTGTTTAA
>CM031602.1:4226626-4244126 GCA_018398815.1 Conus ventricosus
TAGGCCACTTTCGCCCAAAAACCCGGTGGTAGAGCAAGTGGGTAGAATGGTATTCCCTGTTTCTTGTAACCAAGCATGGTGCAACACCACCATCAGCAAAGGTACACACAAAAAGTCAGAGACAGACAGACAGGCAGAGACAGACAGAGAGACAGACAGACTGAAAGAGACAAAGACAGACAGCATAGACTGAAAGAGACAAATAAGACAAACACAGACAGAGAAAGGACAGAGAGGGGGGGAGGTAAAGGTGAGACAGAGAGACAGAGGTGTGTGTGCACGCGTGTGTGTGTGTGTGTGTGTGTGTGTGTGGTGTGTGTGTGTGTGTGTGTGTGTGTGTGTGTGTGTGTGTGTGTGTGTGTGTGTGTGCGTGTGTGTGTGTGTGTGTGTATGTGTGTGTGTGTGTGTGTGTGTGTGTGTGTGTGTGTGTGAAGGAGAGAGAGAGGGACACAGAGAGAGAGAGAGAGAGAGAGAGAGAGAGAGAGAGAGAGAGAGAGAGAGAGAGAGAGAGAGAGAGAGAGAGAGATCACCATTAAATCTTATCGGCAAACTCTATTCTTTTCAACTCTCTGATACTTTCTACAAACAGGGACGAAGCAACTTTTGATACCAGGTAATGACCCTGCCGTAAACATAAGGTTGTAGACACGCTCTGTTCTAGATATGTTGGAACAGTTAGATTGATTGAAGACGCGAAAAGCGGTTTTGCCTTTAAGTCATGTTCACATCCCAATGTTTGCACAGGGAAAAGTGGCCTGGACTGGCAATAGCGCTGTGAGGACAGAATTTTTCCGTTTCCTTTTTTACCATTTGTTGAAACCCTGGAGAAAACCTGGAGAATAGAGAGACAGGTCTTCGGTACTGTGTTAAAACATCTCTTGACGAAGATAATGTCGAATATATATTTTGTAAAAGGGTGCTATTAAAGAATATGGTTACAATTTTACCACAAAAAATGATCAGTGCCTTATGTTTCATTGGTCTGCAGATATTGATGCCGATTGTATTTTCTTTTCAACTGTCACCTCCATCATTGGATGCTCTGAGCTCTGATATTGTTACTGGTGTTCTCTTCCTGGTTGCTGTTCTTGCAATTGTGCTGCTGATGTTCATGATACTGACTATGTTTTTTTCTTTATTGTTTGGGTCAGTGTTACTTGCGCTGTTGTCAGTTCAGTTGGTATCATTATTATCATGTGGAGCGTTATCTTCTTCTTTTTCTATACATGATTTGGGATGAATGTAAGTGGATACAGGCCATGTAATTACAGAGTATTGAGTGAAACCTTGTGAAAAGAAGGTGGAGTCCTTCATCCCTACCTCCCGCTCAAACACAGACATCTTAGTGCGTATCTTTGTATTCGACTGCATACACGTTGTGGAGTGTTCTCAACAAAAGAAACTTCAGCAAACAACTTCAGAGTATAAATGTCTGCTTTATCAAAATAAGAACCAACATCAGCAAGTCCTATTTTATCGCGAATTTTGCCAATTTATATCAGTAATTTCATGTGAAATCAGAAGAATACAGAACACGTTATCATACTGTGAATCGCCGTTATCAACAATCTTATCCATTTATGTCTTCATTTCTGTTTTGTAAGGACTGGCAAAACTCACTAAAATGTTCTTAGGTACTGCAGTCATAGTTTGTTCCACGCACCAGCATTATGACAATATGTCACACTCAGTTAAGTCACATGATACGATATTTTTTTCACATAAGGAGTGGTCTTTAGTAAGACTCGGTGATAAATATGTGGAAAACGAAAATGTCGCCGCTTTCTTTCTTAAAAATCAGATAGAAAACTGAGGAATTTAAAGTGTCAGACTAAGATTCGTCTGATTGCCACAGTGTACCGTAAAGCGAAGACACAAATTGCCCTTTCCTGTTCATGAGAGCTTAGGCATGCATGGTCACGTCCACACCGCAGACAGATCGATGGGCGTCCAATGGAACATCAGGGAAGAGGTGTCTGGGAATGTGTATAATGTGACTGGGATACTCTTTGCACTTGGCACAGCTTTCTCTATTTTTTTCTACGCTAATTTTCCGTAATCTCCTCCCTCCCATCTTTCACCCTCCTCCCAGACCCTCTAGAACCTACAGGTTCCCTGCATCCCTCAAAGCAACAACCCCCCCCCCCCCCCCCCCCCCCTCCATCCTAACATTTCCACCTTCTAAGCGGCTCTCTTTCAACACCGCTCATGTCAGCCAACGTAAACTCAGACCCAGAACCTACAGGGACCACTCACTATTAGGTCTTGTCGAGGTAATCCACCCATAGAGACACTGCACTGCTGCCATGTCAGATCGATGATGTTCAGCGGTGCTAGTTCTGATCCAGCATACGTAGGAAACGACCTACTAACCCCCCCCCCCCCCCCCCCCTTCCACCCCGCCCGCCCCCTCCGCCCCCCTCCCCCGCCCCCCACGACCGACAATAGTTGCTTAGTCACGGAACCAGCATATATGAACTTCATTTCCGCTCTCTCCAAGTCCTCGTCAGATAGAGATATCAACTCACAATGGATTGGTACGTGTAAGGGAGTCCGGAATTTAGGCCACCGCTATAGCCGGGTATAAAATGGCCACATAATTCGATTTTTTTTAATGATCAATAAGGACATTTATGATTATGACCAAGATCATGCACTGGAGTTCCATTCTAATCTGAGTTGACATGGCAAGGCAGTATTCAGCAAGTCCTTTCAGATTTTCTGTTGTAAACCGGACCCGCCATATACAGACACCTGCCATGTTGGTTAAGAACTTCGAGCAACGGTTTTTGAGACGCGTCTATAATGTGAATGAAATTCGAGTGTCTTATGTCAGTCTTCCTGTCTGAGTTCATATCGCACACAACTGTGTATAGGATCCGTTCGATGCCGAAAAATCGCACGAATAAATGATGGCATGAGACTCGAACCCACGACCTCCTAGTCTGCTGCCGGTGACATTAACCACTACTCCATGCAAACTGATCCTTCTTCCTTCTCTCTCTCTCTCTCTCTCTCTCTCTCCTCTCTCTCTCTCTCTCTCTCTCTCTCTCTCTCTCTCTCTCTCTCTCTCTTTCTCTCTCTCTCTGTGTGTGTGGTGTGGATGTGGGTATGCGCATGCGTGCGTGTATGTGTGGGCGTGTGCATGCATGTGAGCGCGCGCGCGTACGTGTCTGACTGTGTTTGTGTAATTTTGTAATGGATTTTTTTAAAAATAATTATTATTCTTATTACTATTGTTATTGTTAATATTATAATGTTGCTATATTCTTCATTGTTTCTGTCATTATTAATATGTGCAGTCTGTTTAGTTGAATGTTGTAGAATAGCAAGGACAGATTGGAAGAATAGGCACTGCCTAAAATCTCTATCCTTGAGCAATAAAGTTTTTGAGTCTTGAGTCTCTCTCTCTCTCTCTCTCTCTCTCTCTCTCTCTCTCTCTCTCTCTGTGTGTGTGTGTGTGTGTGTGTGTGTGTGTGTGTGTGTGTGTGTGTGTGTGTGTGTGTGTGTGTGTGTGTGTGTGTGTGTGTATGCGTGTGTGTGTGTGTCAAGTCACAGTTGAAAAGCTTGAAAATATCTTGTCCTCTCTCTCTCTCTCTCTCTCTCTCTCTCTCTCTCTCTCTCTCTCTCTCTCTCTCTCTCTCTCTCTCTCTCTCTCTCTCTCTCTCTGTGTGTGTGTGTGTGTGTGTGTGTGTCAAGTCACAGTTGATAAGCTTGAAAATATCTGGCCTTCTCTCTCTCTCTCTCTCTCTCTCTCTCTCTCTCTCTCTCTCTCTCTCTCTCTCTCTCTCTCTCTCTCTCTCTCTCCTCTCTCTCTCTCTCTGTTGATTCATAGTTGAACAGAAAAGCTCCAAAACAGCTGGGCCATTGTGTGTGATATTGCCTGCATCCAATTTCTTTAAGATATGGTGAAACGAGGCAGACGGTGTAATGGACAACTTTGTGACGGAATGAAGGAAGAAATGGGACAATATTTCGTAATGTATATCTTCGACCGACGGTTCCAATGGCCAAGAGGTTTTTATGACGACAGTGTGAACATAGAATCTGCTAGCATCTGAATAAATTCATAGAGAATGCCACACGTTACATCATAATGTGGGTGGGTAGGTAGTTCCGCGATAGCAGTGGATATGTTCTGGGACTAATGTATGTTATTCATCATATCATCTTATCTATAAAGCACTCATACCTGAATTTACAAAAAAGCGTATTAAAAGATATGTAAATCATAAATCATCAGCTTCTGATTTTAGTTCACGTGTGTAGTTTCCGATCCGACAGAACTGTATTTCTTTCTATGTTTGTTTTTTTACGCTACAACCGGTCTTCTGTCTTCAGATTGATGAAATTCCGACAGGGAAACTTAGACAGGAATCTGTTTTACAAATTAATGCAAAAAAAAAAATGTTAGCTAAGTCTGTTAGTCCACATGTTAGACAACCCAACCTAAACATATTCAACCAAAACAATATCAACTCTACGGTTAGTTCGTGTGATGTTTTTGCTTTTATGCGTGTGTGTATTTCCCGCGTCATTATTGATCTTACGACTGTCACGGCGGACCAGTGTTTGAATTTATACATTGAGTTTTAATGGCTGTTCGTCACAGAGGTTGACAGCGGCTTATACTTAGTATGTGGGGTGTAGAGGAGAGGGGGGTAGCTCCTCTGTCACATTCAGTTTGTGCACCGCCCGTGTGGATCATGCATCCCCTCAGTAAACCCTCACATAGGAGTAGTGTGAGAGGGAAGCGGGAGACCGGGATGAAGGTTGTGTGTGTGTGCTGTCATTTTAATAACGGTACAGGGGGGTGTCTTGCACGTGTTCTGTGCGTAAAGTGTGCTGTTTATGCTTAGCGTGTGTTGAATGTGAGTAGATGTTTGTGTGGGGTGGAGGGGGAACCTTCTGCGCTATGCTAGTGTTCGGCTCTCATTCTTTTTGCTTTTGCTTTTCTGGTAAGAGGCCACGTCCTCTGTTGGTAGCCATATTTCTTTTTCCACTTCATCGTGGAGAGCAGCGGAACCAGGCCGGAACCCTTCGCTGGGCGGAAGGCAGTCCACTGAGCTTTGGAAGGATCTCAATCCTTGGGCACCAACAACATTCTTCAGAGTCGTTCAAGACATTTACTTCCTTCGTTGGAGGTGGCGCAGGTACTGGTGGGGCTTTGGGCTCTTCGTTGAGTGAAGCTTGCCAGTAGTTCTCTTCTGTCTTCATCCGCCGTTCTGGGCTCATTTTCGTTTCTTCTTCTTGAGTGGAGATAGGCCACAGTTGGGCGACCTGGAGGATGTTCCCGGAGGGGAGGATTCCGGAGCCGAGCCTGAGGGGTGCTGGAGTCCGGCGCAGGAAGGAGTCTTCTCGACGCCAGTGAGGAGCGCAGCCAGTCTTGCTTCGGAGATCTAATCCGTGGAACACTCTTGGGGGACAGTCTTCAACATATCAGTTATGTGGCAAGTGTGTGTGGTGTATGGGCTGTGGATTTGTGTGCGTGCGCTAGTGTGATTTAATGTATCCTGTTATGCCCTGTTGGTTGTATTAGTTTGTTTCTCCTCTTCCTCTTCTATTTGTTGGGGTAGCTTTAGATGGTGATAGGTTGGGTGGCAGTGAGATCCGGGTGGTGGTGTTTTTTTTTGTTGAAGCTCCCATCTATCGGGTTATTTTGTCCCTTAGCGATAGTTAGCTCCTGATAGGGTCTATACTCTTCTTTGGGTTTTTTTTTTGTAGTTATTCTTTTTCCTGTCTTTCCTCCCTCTTCTTTGATAGGTGACCCCATCTCATAAATGGAGTGTATGTGTGAGTGATTGAGGTGTTTAATATATTGGAGTAAATTTGTGTATTTAAAATTTAATAAATGTTATTTGTTCCGTACTTCCTGGAGTGGTCTGGAGATAGTGAGTGGTTGTGTGTTGTGCCTCTATGCTCTTTGTCTGTTCCTGCCTCATTCCCCTGACAGGGTCTTTTACCCTTGACAACGACATTTAGTTTAAGATCCATTCAAGGAACATTAAGATATCCATTTCATTGCCAATCTTCAAGTATATCTATCCATCAGTATTTCTCTGAGCGAGGATAGGCGCTATATAAATACCCAATATAATAATAATAATAATACTCCTGCGGACACTCTCTATACGGACAGACAAGTATTAATCCCATCTACCCAACAAAGGGAGTGGAATTTCGTGTGTACGACCGTTTTTCATCCCGCCATTACGCCAGCCTTTCTCCATCTTCGGGGAAGGTGTATGCTATGTGTAACGTGTCATCCATACCAACGGCCAAACTGGCCTTCTCTTCCGAAAGTTGATGATGGGATTTTACGTGTGTGCAAGATAATATGCGTGCGTTCACACACGGAACCTCGGGTTATAGTCTCATTCGAAAGACTGTATGGGAAATGGAGTCAGAACCAATGTTAACTCCAAGGGGAAAATCCCTCTGTACCGAAATGGCCCCACGGAGATTCGAACCCGCAACCCAGTTCAAATGATTATTACAGCGTGGAGTTCTCTTCTCCAAGATCTGTATTTTTTTTAATCTTTCCCCCAACAGTTTCCATTCAGATGTCATGACAACCTATTCTAAGCCACATGTACTTTTTTTAAAGTTAGTTATTGCATTCTGCGAATGTGATCAATTTTCAAACAGCATTAGTACAGAGAGAGAGAGAGAGAGAGAGAGAGAGAGAGAGAGAGAGAGAGAGAGAGAGAGAGAGAGAGAGAGGCAGGCAGGCAGGCAGGCAGGCAGGCAGACAGACAGAGAGACAGACAGAGAGACAGACAGACAGAGAAGGAGAAGAGAGAGAGAGAGAGAGAGAGAGAGAGAGAGAGAGAGAGAGAGAGAGAGAGAGAGAGGCAGGCAGGCAGGCAGGCAGGCAGGCAGACAGACAGAGAGACAGACAGAGAGACAGACAGACAGAGAAGGAGAAGAGAGAGAGAGAGAGAGAGAGAGAGAGAGAGAGAGAGAGAGAGAGAGAGAGAGAGAGAGAGAGAGAGAGAGAGAGAGTTCAATAATTACTTCTGATCAGACCGAGAGTTTCATTAAGTAAGGCCACTGTCACTTCCTGGGTAACTTACACATCACCCTGTCTGACTTCCTGGGTAACGTACACATCACCCTATCTGACTTCCTGGGTAACGTACACATCACCCTGTCTGACTTCCTGGGTAACTTACACATCACCCTGTCTGACTTCCTGGGTAACTTACACATCACCCTGTCTGACTTCCTGGGTAACTTACACATCACCCTGTCTGACTTCCTGGGTAACTTACACATCACCCTGTCTGACTTCCTGGGTAACTTACACATCACCCTGTTTGACTTCCTGGGTAACTTACACATCACCCTGTCTGACTTCCTGGGTAACTTACTCATCACCCTGTCTGACTTCCTGGGTAACTTACACATCACCCTGTCTGACTTCCTGGGTAACTTACACATCACCCTGTCTGACTTCCTTGGTAACTTACACATCACCCTGTCTGACTTCCTGGGTAACTTACACATCACCCTGTCTGACTTCCTGGGTAACTTACACATCACCCTGTCTGACTTCCTGGGTAACGTACACATCACCCTGTCTGACTTCCTGGGTAACTTACACATCACCCTCATTTAGGAAACAATCATTTTGTGGGAAATACCATCCAACAGCCAAGGCGTCATGATGATGATAAGATGATTATTTTCCTTATTTGTTTGACAGCTCAAGTTTTGACACTGCTCAGGTTTTGACCCGTCGAAACACACACACACACAGACACACACACACACACACACACACACACACACACACACACACACACACACACACACACACACACACACAGAGCTACACAAGTGTTATGCCCATACGTTTATCCTTGTATTTAGTTCATGTGTCGCCAGAGAACAAGATTTTCATATTCAAATATTGACAGAAAACCACAAAGACCTTTGTACAGTCTGCGAATGACTACTGCAATACAAAAATAAAATAAAATAAAATAAAATAAAAATGACTCAACGGTTCAAGTTCAGACAGTGCAAGCAGCAAGGTGGCAAAAAATCGTAGATATTTACAACGTTGGTCTGAGTCTGCTAGATATTTACAATGTTGGTCCAAGTCTGCTAGATATTTACAATGTTGGTCTGAGTCTGCTAGATATTTACAATGTTGGTCTGAGTCTGCTAGATATTTACAATGTTGGTCCAAGTCTGCTAGATATTTACAATGTTGGTCTGAGTCTGCTAGATATTTACAATGTTGGTCCAAGTCTGCTAGATATTTACAATGTTGGTCCAAGTCTGCTAGATATTTACAATGTTGGTCCAAGTCTGCTAGATATTTACAATGTTGGTCTAAGTCTGCTAGATATTTACAACGTTGGTCTAAGTCTGCTAGATATTTACAACGTTGGTCTAAGTCTGCTAGATATTTACAACGTTGGTCTAAGTCTGCTAGATATTTACAATGTTGGTCCAAGTCTGCTAGATATTTACAATGTTGGTCTAAGTCTGCTAGATATTTACAATGTTGGTCCAAGTCTGCTAGATATTTACAATCTTGGTCTAAGTCTGCTAGATATTTACAATGTTGGTCCAAGTCTGCTAGATATTTACAATGTTGGTCCAAGTCTGCTAGATATTTACAATGTTGGTCTAAGTCTGCTAGATATTTACAATGTTGGTCCAAGTCTGCTAGATATTTACAATGTTGGTCTAAGTCTGCTAGATATTTACAATGTTGGTCCAAGTCTGCTAGATATTTACAATGTTGGTCTAAGTCTGCTAGATATTTACAATGTTGGTCTAAGTCTGCTAGATATTTACAATGTTGGTCCAAGTCTGCTAGATATTTACAATGTTGGTCCAAGTCTGCTAGATATTTACAATGTTGGTCTAAGTCTGCTAGATATTTACAATGTTGGTCCAAGTCTGCTAGATATTTACAATGTTGGTCTGAGTCTGCTATATATTTACAACGTTGGTCTGAGTCTGCTAGATATTTACAACGTTGGTCTGAGTCTGCTAGATATTTACAACGTTGGTCTGAGTCTGCTAGATATTTACAAAGTTGGTCTGAGTCTGCTAGATATTTACAATGTTGGTCCAAGTCTGCTAGATATTTACAATGTTGGTCCAAGTCTGCTAGATATTTACAATGTTGGTCCAAGTCTGCTAGATATTTACAATGTTGGTCTAAGTCTGCTAGATATTTACAATGTTGGTCCAAGTCTGCTAGATATTTACAATGTTGGTCTAAGTCTGCTAGATATTTACAATGTTGGTCCAAGTCTGCTAGATATTTACAATGTTGGTCCAAGTCTGCTAGATATTTACAATGTTGGTCCAAGTCTGCTAGATATTTACAACGTTGGTCCAAGTCTGCTAGATATTTACAATGTTGGTCTAAGTCTGCTAGATATTTACAATGTTGGTCCAAGTCTGCTAGATATTTACAATGTTGGTCCAAGTCTGCTAGATATTTACAATGTTGGTCCAAGTCTGCTAGATATTTACAATGTTGGTCCAAGTCTGCTAGATATTTACAATGTTGGTCTAAGTCTGCTAGATATTTACAACGTTGATCCAAGTCTGCTAGATATTTACAATGTTGGTCTAAGTCTGCTAGATATTTACAATGTTGGTCCAAGTCTGCTAGATATTTACAATGTTGGTCCAAGTCTGCTAGATATTTACAATGTTGGTCCAACTCTGCTAGATATATACAATGTTGGTCCAAGTCTGCTAGATATTTACAACGTTGGTCCAAGTCTGCTAGATATTTACAATGTTGGTCTAAGTCTGCTAGATATTTACAATGTTGGTCCAAGTCTGCTAGATATTTACAATGTTGGTCCAAGTCTGCTAGATATTTACAATGTTGGTCCAAGTCTGCTAGATATTTACAATGTTGGTCCAAGTCTGCTAGATATTTACAATGTTGGTCTAAGTCTGCTAGATATTTACAATGTTGGTCCAAGTCTGCTAGATATTTACAATGTTGGTCCAAGTCTGCTAGATATTTACAATGTTGGTCCAAGTCTGCTAGATATTTACAATGTTGGTCTGAGTCTGCTAGATATTTACAATGTTGGTCCAAGTCTGCTAGATATTTACAATGTTGGTCCAAGTCTGCTAGATATTTACAATGTTGGTCCAAGTCTGCTAGATATTTACAATGTTGGTCCAAGTCTGCTAGATATTTACAATGTTGGTCCAAGTCTGCTAGCAGCTACCTCTGAGTTTGATGGTAATGATTGGGAGATCAAAATTCATCTCATAAGATGGTGCAACTGAATCATGAAATGATGCGATGGATCACACTCTAAGAGGAAGTACATGGCATAAGGGTGATGTTGTTGTCAGAAAACTGTTTTGATTTGTTTGTGCTTTTGCTGTGTCTGACATTCAAGCAAAGACCGTTGCAGAAGTGAATGCTGTACATCACGGAGCGCCCAAATCCATCATCAAAAAACCTTCTACATCATGAAGAACCACCAGCCGGAAAAAATAATGATGAACAATTATCATGTGGTCAGTGTGATGGTTAACGACATTCACGACAGCAGTGACCAGCAGGAGACAACACTTTCGTTTCTGTAACAAAGCAGGATATTTTGTTGAAGTGTGTCGTTCAGGGTCTTCAGATCATTGTCAACCTGGATATGTATTTACTGCAAAAGTAAATAAACAGCATTTGATCACTGACGCTTCATACTCGTCTGATAAAGTATGTTCGGTGTTTCAGAAAAACACACACCCTCAGAGCACCTAGAATCATGATTATATCCGGAAAGTCCCTTCCATTTCTTACTAATCACAGTGAGTCCAACAATGTCACGGACAGAAACTTTTCAAGCAGGCGCACCACAGTCACAACACGTGCTGCAAGCAACGTCAATTAGAAAAAAAATTGCGGCTATGGAAATCACGTAGCACCCAATGTGCAGGGCAAAGTTGATAGGAATGTCAACTTCCTAAACGTTTACACATGTGCATCAATATTCGTTGTTCGTCCAAGTCATGATGCTCGGAACGGAAATCTATCCAACACCAGCAACACTCAAAACCGTCAGCTAATGAGTGCTGTCTTTGCTGCTGTGCCGTGTGCAACTGCCAACGTCCTTTGCAAAGAAAATTCACAGGTATCAAATGGCATGGGACAACTGGAAGACGTGACAAGTCACATTTTAAATTGACAATAAAAGTTCAGCCAACGGCTCTTCCAGTGCATTCAACTTGACAGGGAGGACTGTCGTCATGACGCGCTAAAGAAACGGACGCCATGCAAGCACACTTCTAATCCAATTTGGTGATGCTGTTCTTAAAAGAAAGAGAACACAATGAGTTCATGTTACTCTTCAATACCTCTTCAGGTTTCAACAATTCAACAGTTTAAGGTTCCATGCGGAGTGCAGAGGAAGGTGAAAAACAAAACGTCTGAATTTCTATATTTTTCTAAAAAGAAAAAAGAAAGTAATCTAATCTGTGCTTCCATCCGGCTAGGAAAAAAGGGTTTAACTATGTCTGGACTGACCCATTCGACTTTAGGAGAATGTCCTCAGCTCAGCAGTCCTCAGCCGAAATCAGAACAAAATCCGCTATGTCTTAAAGACTATGTCCGTCAGAACAAAATCCGCAATGTCTTAAAGACTATGTCCTTCAGAACAAAATCATCTATGTCTTAAAGACTAAGTCCTTCAGAACAAAATCATCTATGTCTTAAAGACTATGTCCTTCAGAACAAAATCCTCTATGTCCTAAAGACTATGTCCTTCAGAACAAAAACCGCTATGTCTTAAAGACTATGTCCTTCAGAACAAAACCCTCTATGTCTCAAAGACTATGTCCTTCAGAACAAAATCATCTATGTCTTAAAGACTATGTCCTTCAGAACAAAATCATCTATGTCTCAAAGACTATGTCCTTCAGAACAAAATCATCTATGTCTTAAAGACTATGTCCTTCAGAACAAAACCCTCTATGTCTCAAAGACTATGTCCTTCAGTATGTCCTTCAGAACAAAACCCTCTATGTCTCAAAGACTATGTCCTTCAGAACAAAATCCTCTATGTCTTAAAGACTATGTCCTTCAGAACAAAATCCTCTATGTCTTAAAGACTGTGTCCTCTTATCCAAATTGACAGACTACTCTCAGTACACAAGGAATTAAACGGACTGAAGGAAACATAAACTGCCTAGAGACAATCTTCCACATTTCCATTCTGTTCTGTCGCATGTACATCTTACGATTACTTTGTCGTTATTAATCTGGACACGTGGCATAGTTGTTCCATCGCAGGTTTCTCCACGTGGCATTTAACCAGTTATTTAACTGTTTGAATTATGTGCATTATCATGTATGTATCAAAATGTCAGTTCTTCAATTCTCTTTTCATGTTTGAAGTTATTCTTATTGAATGGTTCAAACACATTTTCCGAGTTCAAGAATCCTCAAGAACATTTTGAGCAAGTTCACATGTTCGTTCCGAGAAGAGAAGAGATGTGATGTCCAAATGCTTATCCTTTCATTTAGTGTGTGTGTGTGTGTGTGCGTGCGTGCGTGCGTGCGTGCGTGCGTGCGTGCGTGCGTGCGTGCGTGTGTGCGTGCGTGCGTGCGTGTAAGAAGACAATATCATTATTAATAGCAAGCCACATGCAAGAAGCTCGTGGTTTCTTACGATATGAATTACCGTCAAAATAAATTCTAGAGCAGTTTATCTTTCGTCTAAGGTCTGTTCATATGCAGGCAGCTCTGTCAAAACAGTGTCATACTCCTGGATGATTTCTTGAAAATAAAGCATAATTTTAACCGCCAACATGAGTAGGACGTACACGATTACAAAAAAAAATCCTTATCAATTACAACATCGTGCCAAAGCATGGTCGAATTTATATTGGCGGCGCACACTGAATTCAGTCTCTTTACGATTTTTTGTGAAGTTGCAAATTTCTTATTACTACCGATGATGCGAGCACTGGAAAACGGGAGTGAAGCAAGAATTTAGGAAAGGAAGCAGGAGTCATCGCTTAGGTGTCATTTTCAGGGCTTTTCCTTAAGCGTGTGTGACCATGATTAAACAAAGTAAGGAATTCATTATTTTGTTTAAGTCGCTGAAAGTAGATCAAGAATCAGGGACATTTCAGGAAGGTGAGGTCACTGATGTTTAAGTCGCTGAAAGTAGATCAGAGAATCGGGGACATTTCAGGAAGAGTCAGTTTCAAAGTGAGGTCACTGATGTTTAAGTCGCTGAAAGTAGATCAGAGAATCAGGGACATTTCAGGAATAGTCAGTTTCAAAGTGAGGTCACTGATGTTTAAGTCGCTGAAAGTAGATCAGATAATCAGGGACATTTCAGGAAGAGTCAGTTTCAAAGTGAGGTCACTGATGTTTAAGTCGCTGAAAGTAGATCAGATAATCAGGGACATTTCAGGAAGAGTCAGTTTCAAAGTGAGGTCACTGATGTTTAAGTCGCTGAAAGTAGATCAGAGAATCAGGGACATTTCAGGAAGGTGAGGTCACTGATGTTTAAGTCGCTGAAAGTAGATCAGAGAATCAGGGACATTTCAGGAAGAGTCAGTTTCAAAGTGAGGCGACTGCCGGTGGAAGCTGAAACAAACTTAAAATAAGATTTACTGTACCGCCGAACGAAACAAACAAACAATTTGCAAGATAAAACCTCTTTGGTCTTCAGGCAAGACAAACCACATTGACGACAATGAACACGAAGAACACACAATCACTTATCCCCTCACATTGGGCGTAAAATGGAATGGATGTGGATTTCGAGAGAGCTCCAGATATCTGAACGTGCCATTTCGAAAGTTGTGAAATGCTTTCAGCGGACTGGGTCAGTAAAACGGCAGCATCAACTGCCAGGCTGTGTTCCTAGATCAACATGTTGGGACTGCGCTGCTCAAACACTTTCCAAGCTAATTGTTGCGGATGGCAGAGAGACTTTAAAAGACATCACCGGTGAATTCAACATTTTCACGGCTTAAATTGTCCAGGAAGGGTTGTACAAAAGAAGCTTCAGTCGACTGATTTTGAAAGAAGACGTGTGTAAAAGAAGGTTGTGGTCAGGGAAGTGAACAGAAAGCTCAGAATGTCAGATTGCACTGGATTGTGAATGATCATCAGAGACATCTTCAATGGTGATGAAATGGCTGGCTTGAAGAACACCGACAGTGCAGTGAAAGTCTTTGAAGTGGCGACCAGAAAGCAGGGTGCAGTGTATAGATTACCAACGTGTAGTCTAACACTCACCGTTTCTATCGTTACTTCAGTACCGACGATCTTGTCGTCTCGGAAAACACAATGACCTCTAAGACTGTACATTTAGGTGCTACAAGACCATTTCCACCCGTCTGTTTAGCAGTTATCTCTTTTAAAGCCAGACTGCCTCCAAGAATATGACGCCTCTATTCACAAAAGTCTGCTGAAACAGTTTGTTTGAAGCAAGAGCCCTCCATTCCCACCTGACGTCGCCATCACGGTCACCCTATCTCAGCCCTATCGAACACGTGTGGTCAGTTTTGACATACAAGTCACATTCTTCGCATTTCCACTCTAACGGACTTGACATACGAACTCCCATGGCCGTGGAACGATGTGCCCATATAGCAGCTTCAAAAACTGTCTTGAAACCTGCCACGACGAGTACGGCTGTTCCTGAGTTGGACCAGGTACCTGTCGTTCAAAAGCTTCAGATCTTCAAAAAAGATTATGGAAAACACTGCTGATTTTTCAGCGGGTCAACCTCAGCAATGCCACCAGTGTAAACGTTTGGCAATGATTTGACACGAGGCTGCAACACAAAGGGCAGGCAAGATGACCTTTCCCAGATTCCTCATTGTCACTCGGAAATGAACGACTGATACTCTGTTGGAAACAGGATCATTTCGCTCCTCCGTTATTTTTCACTGTCATCGCTGCTGACAAAATGGGATTGTCGTCTGCCCTTTCCAGACATACAAACACGAACCTGACTACCTTCAAACAATGCAACGGAAACAGGAACGTTAAGGATAGATGAGGTGGAGAAAGAACAGCAGAGGGAGTTGGGAGAAAGGGGGACTGAGAGAGAGAGAGAGAGAGAGAGAGAGAGAGAGAGAGAGAGAGAGAGAGAGAGAGAGACACTGACACTGACACTGACATCTTTTATTGACAATGGCTTATAGCCTTTTTTGTCAAGGGGGTACAATGTCTTTTTTCATGCATAGAAGAAATGAAAACAAAAGAAGAACTGTAAAATAGGTGTCTACACAACTAATCAAAATTAAGAAATGATTTCCATTTCCATCACTCATTTGCGTTTCTTGTATATGTTCTAGTACAAAATCATTCTCACACAACAACCATTCCCGTCACATACGCACACTTATCCATTCTATCTTCCATCGACTTACACGCACGCATTTGTATCCTTATCCTCCCTTCTCCCCATTCACAAACATTCTCTGTACAGATGATTTATCTGGCTTGATATGAAAAAACACTCACTTGAACCATCAAGCTTCAAGGTCAAATAAGTATTCTGAACAATAAAATGAAATATAATTGATATCCCCTCAGTGTTTTGAACTTTTATTCATTCATAATTTTCTTCCGCGTGTCTACAGCTTCTGTTAGATATTTTGCTAGCATCTTTAACAATGTTCCATCATTTGTTTGCAAAATATTGTTAAGGTTTCGACTCTTGACTATGTTATGATCAAAGAATCTTGATCTTTTTCTAATGTTCCCATAAGCAGGACAAGTGAACAAAAAATGTAACTCATCTTCTCTAATTGCAATATCATTACATAATGGACATGAATCATCAACAGCATCATTATTTAGATACCATCTTTTATTAGCCTTTAATCCCAGTGTTCTATTTCTAAATCTTGCAAGGATACCTCTTTGCCACCGATTAGATACTAAATGTAAATACTTTTCTGCCTCCAAGTTACTTTTGAAGGATAGGAACCAGGAATATCTGTCATGTTCTTCTAGTTGGCTGTGCCAGTTTTGTTTATACGAGGAAATTAGTCTATCTTTGAATTCAGACATAAAAGCGGTCTCGTTTCCGACTGCCTGGCTCAACCATACTATCCCAAACCCATTCTCTGTCAGCACTTTCTTAACCTTAGAGGCCCAGTTAACATTTCCTAATTCACATTGTTGCAGCATCATGTCATAGGCTTGCCTGCTCAGTCTAGCTACTGGTAGTCGTATTACTTTACACCAGTATCTAACACACTTTACAATACATCTGATGAACAAAGGGTACCTTCCTGTTTCACCATAAGCTATCTTATTGGAAGAATGAATCGGAATATTCAGAAACCTTTTGATTGCATAAGTGTGCACTCTTTCTATTTTTAGATTTTCTTCAAGTCCCCATATTTCAGCACCATATGTAAGAATCGGTTCAATCTGGGTATCAAATAGCTTCCAAAATATGTGTGGATCAGTAGTATTTAATTTTTTCAACGTTTTCAAAATTTCTATCACTCCTTTTTTGCCTTTTCTACTTGTTTCACACCAACCTAAATTCCAACTTAGTTTTGTCGTAAAAAACATACCTAAATATTTGTACGAATTGGTTACTTTAACCTCAGAATTACCATACCACCAAACTTCATTCTTAGCTAAATATCCACCTTTCCGAAACAAAATAATGTTGGTTTTATCAAGGTTTACTGTCAACTGTAGTTTATCAGCTTCCCGTTTCAAAACATTCAATTGGTTTTGCAATCCTATTGCTGTACTAGACAACAGAATTACATCATCGGCAAACAGCATCATAAAAATCTCCACAGCACCTGGGATAATCTGAATACCATGTTTACCATTTCTTGAGAGTTCTAAAGCAAGCTCATTGATAAAAAAAGAAAACAACTGTGGGCTTAAAAGGCAGCCTTGTTTGACTCCACGTGGGCAATTGAAAAAATCAGAATAAACACATTTCTCACGCACACATGCCAAGACCGAGTCGTACATTCCACGTAATGCCATATATAACTTTCCGTTGACTCCGTTTTTTCTAAGAACATTCCATAATATATTTCTGTTTACAGAATCAAAAGCTTTTCTGAAATCAACAAAAGCGACAAACAATTTTGTATTTTTAAGCATGTATTTTTGTACAAGGGCAAACAACGTAAATATATGATCAGTTGTACTGTATCCAGATCTAAATCCTGCCTGCTCCTCCACGATTTTCTCTTCCCAGTCTGCCCAACGTTTTAATCTCACATTTAAAATGTGTGTGTAAACTTTGCTGACAACGCTTGTCAGTGCTACACCTCGGTAGTTATCAGGAGTGTTTACATCTCCCTTTTTGTGGATAGGAACGATGATCGATTTAGCCCATTCAACCGGAAACGACCCGCTCCGAAACAAGTTATTAAATATCAATACTAGAACATCAATTACTAAATTATTAGAACTCTTTAGCATTTCCCCTACAATTTTATCTGGCCCCGCACTCTTCCCACCCTTCAAATGTTTTATGCCGTCAATCAC
>CM031602.1:4249126-4254126 GCA_018398815.1 Conus ventricosus
AAATTTTAACCCAGTGTCTAAACTGCTCTCCAAAACCAAATATTTCGAATGTTTCCATCATGAGTTCTTTTGATATGGTGTCAAATGCTTTTTGGTAGTCTACAGCTAACAAATATCCTGATTTATTCGTTGCATTAACATATTCGATGGCGTCGTCAATTGTACGTATAACACTCGCTATGTTTCTGCCCTTTAGATATCCAACTTGGTCTTCATTAATTAATTTGCCAATCACTTTGACCAGTCTCATCGAAATCACTTTTGCCATTATTTTATAATCTATATTTAGTAGTGTTATTGGTCTCCAGTTACTAAGGGAATCCCTTGCTAGCTCTGCTCCTTTGTGTAGTAATATTAAAATGCCTTGCTTTTGTGTATAGCTCATTTCCCCCCTGTCATATGCATCATTAAACGATTTGGTAACCACCATTTTAACTTATTCCAGAAGAACTTATAAAACTCAACTGTCAAGCCGTCTCTTCCCGGGGACTTGCCATTTTTCATTGATTTTAGAGCTACACCTGCTTCTTTTGCGAGATCTCACCTTCGCATAGTCTAGCCTCTTCATTGTCTAATTTGGGAAATTGTTCGTTCGCAAGGTATGTATTAAGTTCTTCTTTAAGGTTTTCCTTTGTGTGTGTTGGCTTACTATACATTTCGGAGTAAAATTTAACTTGTTCATTAAGAATATCTGCTTGATTTTGAAATTATGTCCCACTGTCCTTTTTAATTTGAGTCATTGTATTATTCTTTGCCCGACTTTTCTCTAGACCTAAGAAAAATTTGGTGTTTTCTCCCCCTTTTCAATCCAGTTTATTTTCGATCTAATCTGTGCTCCTCTTGCTTTTTCTAATGAGATCAGTTCTAATTTTTGTTTAATAGTTTTAGTTTGTGTGTGGATCCTTGCATTTTGTGGGTCTCTGGCACTTGCCTCTTCCAGCAGTTGTAACTCTCCCTGCAGTTGAATTATGTCATTTCTCGTCTGACTCGCTTTAAATTTTCCATATTCCACACAAATGTCTTTAATCTTCATTTTGCAGTTTTCCCAGTGGCTGGATATGTCCGCAGTTGAGATTTCCGTACTTTCCAGCATAATTTTCCAGTTTTCTATTCATTTTCTCTATAAAGACTTTGTCTTTTAAATATGAATTATTGAATTTCCAGAATCCTGGACCCCTTAAAAACGGTGAATTATTTATTTCAAGAGTAACTGCTCTGTGGTCAGAGTTGGGCACCGACAGTATATCGCATGAAACACACTGATTCAGTACTTCCGCGTTTGTAAAGAAGTAATCAAGACGTCTGGCTATAAAGGGATTTCTTCTGCACCACGTGTATGATTTTTCCTCTTTATGAAACTCTCTCCATATGTCTGTCAATTCAAGTTTACCAACTACCTCTCTAAATTTATCTATCTCTTTCTGCCAATGTGGTTCCCTGATATTATGTCCATGTCATTAGACATTACTGTGTTAAAATCACCGGTTATAATTAGTTATCTGGGTAATTTGTAAGAACTGAGTTCATTTATTGAAAAACAATATTTATCCCTTTTTGTCGTTTGGTGCGTACAGGTTTACTAGTGTGAACGATTTTGAACATATATTAACTGAAGCGATCATCATTCTTTCAGTCTGTTTCAGCAACTTAATCTCCCCTTTGAAATGCTTTACAGTAAGGATTATTTCTCCCCGGCTGTGCTTAGACCCAGACTGATATAGCAGTTTTCCTCCCCACCTTTTTCCCAAAGTGGTGCATCTTTTTCCGTTATATGCGTTTCCTGGCATGCGATATCAATTTTCTGGTTTTTAATTTGTGAAAACAAAGCTTTGCGTTTAAGTTTGTTACTTAAGCCTCTCGTGTTTAAAGACAAAATTCTTAATCTATCCATGCTAAAAATAAGTTCGTTTAACAAATGTAGTTTGGGACAACCAAAGTCGTCAAAACCATTGTCCAAGCTCAATGTCCATAAACGTCAAGCGTGGCCGAACCCCAATCAATCATCAAGGAGTATCCAGTCATTCCCACACTGAAGCAGGAGAGTCGGCACACTCCTCCTCGTCGTCATTTGAGGGAGGATCATCTTCAAGCTCCTTCTCTGTCTGGCGGCGCTGCTTGTCGGCTGTTGAGGAGGGGTGGCGTCAGACCCCAATCTGCGTTTCCCTGATGCAGATCGGGAGGTGTCCCTGGCGAATTTCAACTTGCTTTGTGTATTATTTCCTGTCGGTCGACTCTTAGATCTGCCTCTTCTGTCGGATTTGGGTTTTAGTTGTGACTGTCCGTCAACAGATGTCTTATTTTGTTGTGTTGTGTTTTTGTCAGGCTGAATGTATGGCTTGCTGTTGTTCATGCCATCAAGATTTCCTGATGGCCCTTCTCTATGGGCCGGCGTCATTTCGCACTCGGGGTCACCTGCCTTGTGACCGTCTGAAAAGCACTGCCGGCACTTCACTGGATTTGAGCAGGAGGAAGAGTCATGGCCCTTCTGGAAGCAGTTTCGGCACTCACCCATCTTCTGTCTATCGACAACCTTTGCTCTTTATGATAAAGGGACCCTTTGAACTGACTTATTTCTATTGTTTTGGGGAGAGGTTCTTTGGGGACATCAACGTACAGAAATCTTCTTCCAGTTTTCCATCTTGTCAGTTTTCCGTTGCTGTCTCTATCCTTCTCTAAGATGAGCTTTGAGCGAATGTTTACTTTTAACTTTTTGATGGCTTGTAATATTTCATCATCTGAAAACGAAAGGGGGATGTTACTTATGATCAACTTGGTGGACGGTATTTCCTGTTGGGAACCATCAGGGATGTTATCAGGAAAGGATTCTTATCCTTGACCTCCACCTGAATCCCTCTCAGTGAGAATCCTTGCAGTAAGAGTTTTTGACGCGCTGCACTACTGCGAGGATAAATCCTCCACAGGCCTCCAATCCGTTGAGCACCATCCATCGATTCGAATCCACATTAAGAAAATCAAAGGGAAGAACACCTGTCCCACTGTGAACCATCTCAAGTTTTCGGACTCTTTAATAACGGAGAAAATAGCAGTTGCTAATCTGCTTGCTTCTACAATTGAAAAGAATTCCTCCTCTTCAAACAAATCAGCCACTTTCGTCAAAAGCAAAGCCCTTAAAGAAAAATCACCCTGCAACTTTTCGTCAGACAACATGGAAGACTACAATCTCCTTTCACGTTAAACGAGCTGAAATCTGCCTTACTTTCTTACTGACTTAACAGTTTATATTAGACACACACTGACACACATGGGCACGGGTACGCACGCATATGCATCCATATGCACGTTAAAAACGTTGGCTATGGTAAAAAATTGCAGGTGACACTCCAACTGTGCGGAATCCGAAGTCATCGAAAGTGTCTATAAGTTTAACAGAGGTGAAAAATTCTGTACCGTTGTCTCCTCCCGTCAATCAGGGAATTATTCGGTCGTCAAGTCACTCATTCTTCATGGAAGGCCCTAAAGTCGAACGAAAAATGCCTACAGATCTTTTTGGTAACTTGAACGACAGGTCCTTTTTTCAGCTCAGTGAGTTTTCTCTGTGACAGACAGACACACAGACACAGACACAGACACAGACAGACAGACAGACAGACAGACAGACAGACAGACAGACAGACAGACAGACAGACAGATAGGATGCAGTGCGAGCTAACAGTATGAAAATTCATTTATTGCACCCACGTACTGTTAATACTACAAAATGTTTACTTTTCATATTACAAAATGGCCATTTACGGAGTTTGGGTCATCTTTATTTTACAAAGTCAACAATATTTATTGTTTTGCTTGAACTCGTTTAAAACAATTAAAAAAACAAACAAACTTTCTCTGCTGCCAACACCTTGTGACATTCAAACACCGTACTCCCCCAATACAAAGAAGTCGTGCACAATAGTATCCGATTATGATGGCCCATCTGCCCTCTCTCATTCCCTCCACTTCCTCTGGCACACAATAAAGCATTGAATCTGCATTCACGCAGTACGATAATATTGGGTTAACAGCTTGTATATCTTGTGGAAAATCATACCAAAAGGGAGATTCGATGACGAGGTTTAGCATATACAATTTGGTTCCATGTGTGAAGATGTCTCAGCAGCAAATGTTTACAAGTGTGATGTACTTTGCCTGTCTGATGTACTTTGCCTGTCTGATGTACTTTGCCTGTCTGATGTACTTTGCCTGTCTTGTTAGTTTCAAAACAAAGAGACTGAGGGCGGAAAGTGAAGCGAAATTTAGACAGAAAAGGCGTTAGTTGCCGCCACAGATACAGACAGATTAAGGGACAAAACACGATGCATTTTGATCTCTTGGGTCTTCTTCAGGGAAGAACAAACAACTGTAGTCTGTTCCTCTGTCTTTCTATACGTGCAACTGGCTAATCCAGTTCTAGGTATCCATGCTTTTTGATAATGATTTTGATTTAATAACAAGTGCTATCTGATGCAAATCAGACAATTTTCAAAAAGTTCAAGCGAAATAAACTTTAATTAATGTATTGACAGCTGTAGCTTGTTTATTATGTGTACATGTTACACAGCATGAGCGACAAGAGAGAGAGAGAGAGAGAGAGAGAGAGAGAGAGAGAGAGAGAGAGAGAGAGAGAGAGAGAGAGAGAGAGAGAGGGAGTAAACAACAACAAAAAGAAAGAAAGACAGACGGAGAGACAGACAGACAGAGAGACAGGCAGACAGACAGACTGATAGAGAAACAAACAGACACAGAGAGAGAAACATCCACAGAGAGAGAGAGAGAGAGAGAGAGAGAGAGAGAAGAGAGAGAGAGAGAGAGAGAGAGAGAGAGAGAGAGAGAGAGAGAGAGAGAGAGAGAGAGAGAGAGAGAGAGGAAAAAGACCAAAAGAAAGAAAAGAAAGAAAGAAAAATAAAGTACCGCCTTCTGCATGTTTCCAAGGCGTGATTCAGTTCCTGTTTGCCTTCACTTTACGAGCACAGTCAGAGAACAGTTCAGAAACACCTGCATTC
>CM031602.1:4264126-4290174 GCA_018398815.1 Conus ventricosus
CGTGTCTGATGACAAGCACGTTGCCGCCGTTCGGGTCAGGCAGGCGCGAAACGGAATCTTGCCTCGTTGTGCTAAGACGGTCACGTCCTTAATCCTCCCTTCACCTTTTTTTTTTCTTTTCTTTTTCCTTTTTCCTTTTTGCTTTTGTTTGTTTGTTTCACAGAGCAAAGCACCCACTCGACATTCAAGGTCTGGTGTGGCCAACCAACCCTGAGGAACAGTTCAATGGCAAGCCTCCAACGTTGGCGGAAATCAAGAAGGTGGTCGACAAAGCCAGAGCCAAATCATCACCAGGGCCAAACGGAATACCTTACCAGCTTTACAAGAAATGTCCCAAGGTGCTGGAGTGGCTCCACAGGCTGCTGCGATCGGCTTGGAGAAACCAGAAGATCAGCGGCCAGTGGATGACGGCAGATGGTGTGTACATCCCAAAGAGCAAAACTCAAGTGACATCAGCCAGTTCAGGCCAATATCACTACTGAACGTCGAAGGGAAAATCTTCTTCTCTGTCATGGCAGCAAGGCTGACCAAGTACCTGATGGAAAACAAGTACTTGGATGTGTCAGTCCAGAAAGGTGGCATCCCAGGCGTGGCTGGCTGTGTAGAACACGCACAATGATCTGGGACGCAATCCAAAAAGCAAAAACAGAAAGAGAGACCTGGACGTAGTGTGGCTTGATCTGGCAAACGCATATGGATCTGTGCCCCATGAGATGATACAGTTGGCTCTTGAGATGTACCATGTGCCAAAGAACATCCGCGACATGCTCAAGAAGTACTTCAATGGCTTCTCAATGCGGTTCTCTACCAAGGAGTACACAACTGATTGGATCAACTTGGAAGTGGGCATTGCAATGGGCTGTGCAATTTCCCCGATACTGTTCGTGCTGGCAATGGAACTCATCTTGAAAGCAGCAACAAACAACGCGAGACAAACAGACCTTGGCGATGGATACAAGATGCCTCCTCTCAAGGCCTTCATGGATGACACACTACAGTGATTTCATCCAGAGAAGACGAGACACGTCATGTGCTGGAGAGGCTGGACGACATAGTTGCCTCATCCAGAATGAAGTTCAAGCCAAAGAAATCACGGAGTCTCTCACTGAGGAAAGGAAAAGTGGCCGAATCTGTGGTCTTCAGTGTTGCCAACCAGGCCATTCCAACTGTCACAGAAGAACCAGTCAAGAGCCTTGGAAGATGGTATGATGATACGCTGAAAGACACACAAAGAGCAAAAGAAACCAAGCAGATGGCGGAAGAAGGCTTGGAGACCATTGACCAGTGTGGGCTCCCTGGCAATACAAGGTCTGGTGTCTGCAGTTCATGCTGATACCAAAGCTCCTATGGCCTCTGATGATATACGACATCTGCACCAGCACAGTGGAGGCAATGGAAGCCAAAATCAACAAGTTCACAAGGAAATGGCTTGGTGTCCCACCCGGTCTGACTGACATCGCGCTGTACTGTCGCCAAGCAAAGCTGAAACTACCACTGAAATCCATCCTGGAGGAATACAAAGCAGGGAAGATCAGACTTCAAAGCATGCTGGAGGACTCAGGAGACAAGGTGGTAGAAGCAATCAAGCCCAGCTGAAGACAGGCAGAAAATGGAAAGTTCAAGAGGCGATGGATTCTGCAAAAGAAAGTCTCAAGATCAGAGAAATAACAGGACACACACAGACCAACAGACAAGGACTGGGGGTGACCAAAACTGAATGGTGGTCAAAGGCCAAAGGAAAAGCCAAAAGAGACATGCTGATTCAAGAGATGAGAAAAGAAGAAGACCAAAAAAGACTCCAAAAAGCAGTCCAGCAGAGCCAGCAAGGGCAATGGACAACGTGGGAGAATGCACTCCAAAGAAGTCTAACTTGGAATGACATTTGGCACATGGCCCCTCTCAGGATCAGCTTCATTCTCAGATCTGCATATGACCTTCTGCCCTCAAATGCAAACCTGGTGAAGTGGGGGAAAACAGACGATCCTGCATGCCCCCTCTGCCATGAAAAACAAACAGTGCAGCATGTTCTAAGCTCATGTAAAGTAGCCCTGGCTCAAGGAAGGTACACATGGAGGCACAACCAAGTGCTCAAAGAAATTGTACAAGTAGTCTGGGCTAGAACCAACACCACAAAAGGGAGAATCAGGACTCCAAAAGCACCCGCAACATTCTTCACGGCAGGAGGCAGCAAATCATGGCCAAGAACAACAGTGCCACTCGAAATATGCAGGCAGAGTCTGCTGGATGGGGCAGATGACTGGGAGTGCACTGCAGACCTCCCAGAATGGAAGAGTCACCCAGAGATCATCAGCAAGAGTGGCATGAGACCAGACATAGTAGTCCACTCTAAGTCAACCAAGCAGCTGATCATGATCGAGCTCACGGTGCCATATGAGAACAGAATGGAGGCAGCTCAAATCTACAAGACTGAAAAGTATGCTGATCTGGCAAACAGCCTGAGGAGAGAAGGCTATCAGGTCAAAGTCCTCACTGCAGAAATTGGAGCTAGGGGATTTGTAGGAACGTCTGCATACAGCCTCATG
Source organism: Conus ventricosus (assembly GCA_018398815.1). NCBI lineage: Eukaryota > Metazoa > Mollusca > Gastropoda > Neogastropoda > Conidae > Conus > Conus ventricosus. The sequence goes on from CM031602.1 coordinate 4,266,670, forward strand.
AAACAGCTCTCAGTTGCAGGGAAGGAAAAAACCAGAGCCCTGAAAGCAATGGCAGAAGCGGCAGAGAGGTGTTCAAGCTGGATCTGGTCAAGGAGGAACAAAAGTGAACTTCATAAGGCTTAATTTCCCTACAAATATCAGGTGTCCCTGTGGCTCAGTGGTTAAAGCGCGAGTCATTAAGTAGAAAATGAGCATGTCCAGAGGGTCATGGGTTCGAATCCCAGCCATGGCTCGTCCCAAGATGGGGAAAAAAAAAAGGGGCAGCAGAGGGACATCCGGAGTCATGAACCGGGTGTGGCCCAACCCCCCTAGAGTGTCAGGAGATAAGGGCCGAAACACTTGCTTGAAGGGGGCTTCTCTTCTGAGGACTCTCTGCTGCCACGCTCTCCACGAGTTTCTTTCTACTGGTGCATGGGTAAACCATTGACTTCCGGGAATAGGCCGGAGGACGTCCGGGAAAGACCGGAGGGCACTGGGAGAGACCAGAACCAAGGGCTCTGTGGGCTGGCTCCCCACTTTGCCTTAAACATGTGGCTACTAAAAATAAAAGGAAAAGATGCTCCCAGGATTCACCGAAAGGGGGAGAGAATGATGAATCCATCGGTGCTCAACCAATCACGACTGCAAATACCCAAACGGACTATGAACATGGACCAAATGGAATATCCATGTGTCTGTGGAAAGCGTTTCGCTACCACCCGTGGCATGAAGATCCACAGAACAAAGATGGGATGTGTGAAGACTCATCTGAATGAGCAGCAGCGCACTGCATCAGCAGATAAGACGTCGGAAGACCAAGGCCAGGATTTAAACCACAGTGCCAAGGACATCCACGCTGTTGGTTCGGATGAGGAATTTGCACAGGCCCTCGATGCCAGGCGCCTGAAACTCAACCTGCCACGAGCAAACGAAACTGAAGATTGGGAGAAACTGGATGCAAAAATCGTCCAAAGACTCGATGCACTGATAGGGAAAAGCACCCTGGAACACAAACTAGCCACATATGGGGACATTGTGTATGCCACATGTAGAGACGCCTATGGAGTAAAACTACCCAAAGAGAAAACACCTCCAAAGAAATCCAGACGCCAAGAAAAGATGGACAAGATCAGAGTCCAAAAGAACAACCTCAAGAAGCAAATGAAGACCGCACTGCCAGCTGAAAAACAAGGCTTGGAAAAACTGTGGGAAGACCTGAAAGAAAAACACAGCGCCCTCAGCAAAGCGGAATCTGCGAGGAAGAGGAAGAGCAAAAAGAAGAAGACACAAGAGCGCTTCTTCAGAGACCCCTTCCAGTTTGCCAGAACACTGTTTGAGCAGCCAAAATCTGGGACCCTAAGTGTGGACAAAGGAGTTCTTGAGCAGCATCTGAGGAAAACATACTCTGACTCACAGAGCAAAGCACCACTCGACATTCAAGGTCTGGTGTGGCCAACCAACCCTGAGGAACAGTTCAATGGCAAGCCTCCAACGTTGGCGGAAATCAAGAAGGTGGTCGACAAAGCCAGAGCCAAATCATCACCAGGGCCAAACGGAATACCTTACCAGCTTTACAAGAAATGTCCCAAGGTGCTGGAGTGGCTCCACAGGCTGCTGCGATCGGCTTGGAGAAACCAGAAGATCAGCGGCCAGTGGATGACGGCAGATGGTGTGTACATCCCCAAAGAGCAAAACTCAAGTGACATCAGCCAGTTCAGGCCAATATCACTACTGAACGTCGAAGGGAAAATCTTCTTCTCTGTCATGGCAGCAAGGCTGACCAAGTACCTGATGGAAAACAAGTACTTGGATGTGTCAGTCCAGAAAGGTGGCATCCCAGGGTGGCTGGCTGTGTAGAATACGCCACAATGATCTGGGACGCAATCCAAAAAGCAAAAACAGAAAAGAGAGACCTGGACGTAGTGTGGCTTGATCTGGCAAACGCATATGGATCTGTGCCCCATGAGATGATACAGTTGGCTCTTGAGATGTACCATGTGCCAAAGAACATCCGCGACATGCTCAAGAAGTACTTCAATGGCTTCTCAATGCGGTTCTCTACCAAGGAGTACACAACTGATTGGATCAACATGGAAGTGGGCATTGCAATGGGCTGTGCAATTTCCCCGATACTGTTCGTGCTGGCAATGGAACTCATCTTGAAAGCAGCAACAAACAACGCGAGACAAACAGACCTTGGCGATGGATACAAGATGCCTCCTCTCAAGGCCTTCATGGATGACACTACAGTGATTTCATCCAGAGAAGACGAGACACGTCATGTGCTGGAGAGGCTGGACGACATAGTTGCCTCATCCAGAATGAAGTTCAAGCCAAAGAAATCACGGAGTCTCTCATGAGGAAAGGAAAAGTGGCCGAATCTGTGGTCTTCAGTGTTGCCAACCAGGCCATTCCAACTGTCACAGAAGAACCAGTCAAGAGCCTTGGAAGATGGTATGATGATACGCTGAAAGACACACAAAGAGCAAAAGAAACCAAGCAGATGGCGGAAGAAGGCTTGGAGACCATTGACCAGTGTGGGCTCCCTGGCAAATACAAGGTCTGGTGTCTGCAGTTCATGCTGATACCAAAGCTCCTATGGCCTCTGATGATGTACGACATCTGTACCAGCACAGTGGAGGCAATGGAAGCCAAAATCAACAAGTTCACAAGGAAATGGCTTGGTGTCCCACCCTGTCTGACTGACATCGCGCTGTACTGTCGCCAAGCAAAGCTGAAACTACCACTGAAATCCATTCCTGGAGGAATACAAAGCAGGGAAGATCAGACTTCAAAGCATGCTGGAGGACTCAGGAGACAAGGTGGTAGAAGCAATCAAGCCCCAGCTGAAGACAGGCAGAAAATGGAAAGTTCAAGAGGCGATGGATTCTGCAAAAGAAAGTCTCAAGATCAGAGAAATAACAGGACACACACAGACCAACAGACAAGGACTGGGGTGACCAAAACTGAATGGTGGTCAAAGGCCAAAGGAAAAGCCAAAAGAGACATGCTGATTCAAGAGATGAGAAAAGAAGAAGACCAAAAAAGACTCCAAAAAGCAGTCCAGCAGAGCCAGCAAGGGCAATGGACAACGTGGGAGAATGCACTCCAAAGAAGTCTAACTTGGAATGACATTTGGCACATGGCCCCTCTCAGGATCAGCTTCATTCTCAATCTGCATATGACCTTCTGCCCTCAAATGCAAACCTGGTGAAGTGGGGGAAAACAGACGATCCTGCATGCCCCCTCTGCCATGAAAAACAAACAGTGCAGCATGTTCTAAGCTCATGTAAAGTAGCCCTGGCTCAAGGAAGGTACACATGGAGGCACAACCAAGTGCTCAAAGAAATTGTACAAGTAGTCTGGGCTAGAACCAACACCACAAAAGGGAGAATCAGGACTCCAAAAGCACCCGCAACATTCTTCACGGCAGGAGGCAGCAAATCATGGCCAAGAACAACAGTGCCACTCGAAATATGCAGGCAGAGTCTGCTGGATGGGGCAGATGACTGGGAGTGCACTGCAGACCTCCCAGAATGGAAGAGTCACCCAGAGATCATCAGCAAGAGTGGCATGAGACCAGACATAGTAGTCCACTCTAAGTCAACCAAGCAGCTGATCATGATCGAGCTCACGGTGCATATGAGAACAGAATGGAGGCAGCTCAAATCTACAAGACTGAAAAGTATGCTGATCTGGCAAACAGCCTGAGGAGAGAAGGCTATCAGGTCAAAGTCCTCACTGCAGAAATTGGAGCTAGGGGATTTGTAGGAACGTCTGCATACAGCCTCATGAAACAGCTCTCAGTTGCAGGGAAGGAAAAAACCAGAGCCCTGAAAGCAATGGCAGAAGCGGCAGAGAGGTGTTCAAGCTGGATCTGGTCAAGGAGGAACAAAAGTGAACTTCATAAGGCTTAATTTCCCTACAAATATCAGGTGTCCCTGTGGCTCAGTGGTTAAAGCGCGAGTCATTAAGTAGAAAATGAGCATGTCCAGAGGGTCATGGGTTCGAATCCCAGCCATGGCTCGTCCCAAGATGGGGAAAAAAAAGGGGGCAGCAGAGGGACATCCGGAGTCATGAACCGGGTGTGGCCCAACCCCCCTAGAGTGTCAGGAGATAAGGGCCGAAACACTTGCTTGAAGGGGGCTTCTCTTCTGAGGACTCTCTGCTGCCACGCTCTCCACGAGTTTCTTTCTACTCCTTAGCGTTCTTCCCCTGTGCGTATCTGGTGTTTTGCCTTGCATTTCAGATCAGAGTGTAAGTAAAATTTTGGAGGGGCAGGGAGGGAGTGGTTGTGATGCACCAGCTATTTCTTTTGTCTTATGTCTCCGTCCCCTCCCCTCCCCCTCCCCCACCCCACTCCCACCCCCACCACCACCCCCAAAAAAGAAACATCTGATTGTTCTTTTATAGGCTTTTTGAGCAAAGGTGTTCATGACCTTTCGGTGTCTCTCTCTCTCTCTGTCCATCTATCTGTCTGCCTGTCCCTCGCCATCTCTAATTCTCTCATTTCTCTCTTTCGTAAGCCCCTTCCTTCTCTTCTCCTCTCTCTCTCTCTCTCTCTCTCTCTCTCTCTCTCTCTCTCTCTCTCTCTCTCTCTCTCTCTCTCTCTCTCTCTCACACACACACACGCACACGCACGCGCGCACACACACACACACGCACGCACGCACGCACGCACGCACGCACGCACGCACACACACACGCACACACACACACACACACCACACACACACACATTCGTACGTAGGCCCATACTAGCATTTTGCATACACTATTTTCATTTCTCTCATCCACTCATTTCCGCATTATTTTGTCTAATATCACTTTAAGTGAACAGACGTTAAATTGAAGAACTAACTAACTAACTAACTAACACACACGCACACACACATGCACGCACGCACACACGCACGCACGCACGTACGCACCCACGCACGCACGCAAGCGCCCACGCACGCAAACACGCACGCACGACAATACGATTCTAAGAGCTGGAGTGTGCATTTATTGCCCAATTTGTGGTGCTATTTGTCATTTGTCATTTAGTTTTGATGGTGGGGTAGAGTGGGGCAGGCACGAACGCGCTGTATTGATTTTCTTATGCCTTGAAGATGAGCGGGTGTGACCAATTGTACAAAATCGCTAGCGCCTTTGACATTTGAGTAGTTCTTACTTGCATGAACATTGTCAAGAATCAAAACTATCATATCACTGTTTTGTATGTTGAATACAGATGTGTATCTTTTGTGACAATCACTGGTGACCTGATTAGGTACGTGCTTACACGGCCAATGAACTCAAACCCTCCAAGCATCCCTATCCTTCGGCATCGTCACAGCAATTGTTTTTCAGAACCTCCCCTTTGCCTTTTGTTCTTTTGAAATCTAAAAAGAAACAAATCCTTTCTACTTCTTCTTTAGTTTTATCCAAACCACAGCTGCGTACTGCATTGCAGATTCCTGAAGCTTTCTGTCAACAGACGGCCGGTGGTCATCAGACGGAACCAGGCTGGCACTGCGCACGTGCTTCAGTTCACAAGGCCAGACTTTAGCTTGCACGATGACAAGGTGGTCATGTAGACAGGAAATGAAATCTTCCTTTGTTAAAGATCCTACGTCCTGCATTGTGACACTTTGGATTTCTTCTTTCCTGCTTATTATTTTCCATATTCACCACTGTTGTTGGCGTGGGGTGAATTCTTTCACTCTCGTGTGTCATTTCCGCCTTTTCTATATCTTTGGGTTTTTTTTCGGGTCCATCTTTCTGTTGATCTGTTTCTCAAAGTCAGTGCTGTCGGCAGGCGTGCATACACATTGTGTTCTCAAAGTCAGTGCTGTCGGCAGGGGTGCATACACATTGTGTTCTCAAAGTCAGTGCTGTCGACAGGGGTGCATACACATTGTGTTCTCAAAGTCAGTGCTGTCGACAGGGGTGCATACACATTGTGTTCTCAAAGTCAGTGCTGTCGGCAGGGGTGCATACACATTGTGTTCTCAAAGTCAGTGCTGTCGACAGGGGTGCATACACATTGTGTTTCTCAAAGTCAGTGCTGTCGACAGGGGTGCATACACATTGTGTTCTCAAAGTCAGTGCTGTCGACAGGGGTAGAGAACAGCATTTTACCAATCCTGACTCACTTGCTTCACCACCGAGTTTTTGGGCGAAAGTGGCCTAAAAGCCGCCTTTTCCTGTGGCGGAAGAGAGAGAGAGAGAATCACCGGCAGACAGACAGACAGACAGAGAAGAGAGAGACAGAGAGAGACAGACAGACAGACAGAGAGGCGGGCAGACGCACACACACACACACAACACACGCAAGCGCATATTACTGTTCTCTGACAAGTAAGACGTCAATAACCAAAAAATAACGATTATCTACAAACAAACATACTGTGCAGGGTTATCCGTTTTTAATACTAATTTACTAAACTTTTTAGATTTCAGTTTTTGTTTAATCCTATGTTTTTCCTGGTCATTTTCAATAACATCATTTTCGCGCAAACATTCTTCAAATGAGTCTCTGTCTTTCATGTGAAATAAAACTACAGTCTTTAACTGTTCTCTAAAGTCTTTTAAAACCGAGTTATATTTCTGGCATAAAATCCACACACTTATCCCAGCATGTCTTCCGCTGAAAGCTACTTTCGACAAAGTGTTTCTCTTTTTAACTATGTCTCTTTCTGCCGAACAGTCATCTATAATAAATAGTGTCTGCGTTCCTTCAAACAGTCTATAAAACTGTTCTAAACACTCACTCAGTTTATTGCTAGGATTAACTAAATATATGTCATCATCTGTCCATATAAACCTTCTATTATGATATGCTTTGTTCCATTTAAGTGTTGGACAGAAAACCACAATATGATTAAAATTATAGCGATAAACTGTTTGTAATAGGTCGAGGACAAATATTGTTTTTCCACAACCAGTCTGTCCACAAATCAATGAACAATGAGGGGTTTTTGTCATAAAGTTTAACTGCTCCATAGTTTTATACTAGAATTTAATCTAATCCAGTTATTGTTTTTATCATGCTCTCTGTCAAAACTTGTTCAGTATAATAAAATCCTATAAGGTCTAAATGTGTAAGATTAATCCAATTCAGTTCTGTAAGATTGTTTCTATTTAGACTAATATTGATTTTGTTGCTTGTTGTTATGACCTTAATATCCTCACCATTGTTAAGAACGACGATGGTAACTTTAAGTTTTTCAACGTCTAAGTTTTGCCAGCTAATTAGAATTCCTTTTAAAAGGACGTCACTGACGCCCACAGCCCCATTCCTCGCCTTATCTTTTAAGACAGAAATTTCAAATATCATTGTGAACGCATCATCTAATTTCATTGTGGAAAGAACTGTAATTTTGTAGAAGCGTCCTTTAAAACCGTTTCTCTTCTGTGGAGGATGTACTGTTTTTTCCCATACGGCGTTATTTCAATTTCTTTCCGACTATTGTCATCTGGCATAAGACTTACATGTAAAGGGCCAGAGTTGAATGCTTTTCTGAAACTTTTTTGACGGCTAAAATATGTAAATGGGCTTATGAATTCAAATTTTATTTCCCATTCTAAATATGGTTCTAAGTGCCATTTGAGGTCAGGTTTTCGAACTATTTTATATTCATACTGGCCAACATTATTTGCCTCTAGATGCGCAGTTGTTCTAGTTAGTTTAGGAAAACTTTTTGCTGTCGCCAACCTCTTTGCGTTTATAATCACCATTTTTAGTGCTACTCAAAACATACAAGCGCCTATCTCACCATTTTCGTTCAAAGTCCGCAAGTCTGCAAGGTCTTTTAATTCGAAAGTTATTACACCTTCAGGCGCTAATGTAACTCTGGTTTTCTGGCCCACGCGACATAATATTTTATTAACGCATTATTTATTTCCAAAACATGTGAGGTTATTCACATTTCACGATTGCCCTGTTTTGTCTTTGATTTTTTATAATAAATGATTCGACCCTCCCACAAACTACTCTTTTAAAACTGTAAATTCGGGAATTGTTTAATTTCATAATCGCAATATGCAGCTTCCCTGACGGAAAAGAGCTCTTTAAAACAGTTGAGGGCCTTCCATCATATAAGTTTTCATCAGTGCTAAGTTGTCCAAATGAACATAGAGTAATGAATGTTAAAGCAAGCAAGATCGAGCGGTGAGTTTCCCTCATAAGTAGGTTGTTTGGCACAACTCTAAATCTCCTGATTGTCACTCTGCAAAGCCTACCATTTTAGCTAGCTCTACATCAAAAAGGTAATGTGCTACTTCTTCATAGGTTTGATGTTAACATTGTTTTTAGATTTGCATTGTTAAGTTGAGAGTAATGTCGAAATTACTCATTGCTTCTATTAGCGGAACAAAACCCGTAATAACCATCAGGTATGGTAAACGGCTAACTACCTTCCCTTCTTTATTAAACTTTAGAAACAGCATTTATTTTTTCTTGGATTCAGTTATAATTTAAACCATACGACTTTGTAGGATATTCATGGAGCTGCGCCATATTGGCAACCCTCACGCAATCCTCTTTTGATTCATCCTACCCAATAGGCTCACACTGTATAAAAATCCGAAGGGCGCGGGTCTAGGGTTGTTATTGTTACAAACATTTTTTGAAAAACGAAATAAAAATGAGCGCGTTCAAATATACTGATCAAATATTTGTTGGGGCCACACTACAATCTTAAAAATATAGCAACTGATACTCTTTGACAATAGCTGTGACCCCAGGACTGGCTCTTTTCATAAAAGGAGCGTTACTCCATTAAGCAGATATCTAACCCCCCTATTGACACTACGAACATCAAGAAAGCGTGTGGTTTAGTCATCCGATGGCAGTTTTATCAGAACCAGTTAAACTTTGCTTTGGTTTGCGCATCAACTGGGTGTGGAGTGGCGTATGCTGAATCATTTAAATCACCATGATCCTTTGGTGAGGTCATGTCAGATTTCATTTCTATTCACCTTCAGACGTATTTTGATGAATTGCAAGGCACCATTTACCAAAAGACAAACCGTTTAATCCACTCCGCAAAACATAATAGACCATGAAAGGCTTTTTTAAAAAAGGATCTGTAAACGAATTCAATATTAACATCAAGCAGGCTTTAGACAAAAGTTGGATCATAATCATGGCCTAGGCGACCTTATTTTCGGGGCACGACAGAAAGTATAAATAAGCATGGCATTCCTCCTTTCAAATCTTTCTTTTTTGCAAAACTGGTTGCGCCCGGTCTACAGCAAGCGCATAAAACAGCATGGAACAACATTAATCTTAGACACTTCTAAGGGCCTAACTAGGGCGGAATAGAACGAATAAACGATCTATTCAGCACTTACGTTGGTGTTTGTGGGTCGCAAGCACAGGCAAGATCTAAAGCATTAACTGATCCTTCTACTGGCTTTGACGCGCAAAAAACAATACTTTAGCAAATTTAGAGGACGCCATAATTTACAGTTGAATTACTTCAAGCATGTAAAAGGTACCAAAAAGTTTTACAATAACGCAAGATCGAAAGTTGACTTTGCTGTTGGCACTGGTTTATACATGCTGCCTTCTGACCTCAGATCCGATAGGTAAATAATACACCTAAATAATGAAATTCTTATAGCAGGCAATGAACAGAAGGTTGGGGAAAAAACGAATAAAATTCTGAGCCAGATAATATTACTCTCAGAAAAATAAAAGAACACCCAAGATTAAGTCATCCAATCCCCCGAAGTTCAACCCCAAAGTCATTGAAGACTCAGCAAAGCTCGCGGACTCTGTTCGCGATATGACCATGAATCTGAAAAGACATCGCTTGTTCTAGATTAATGGCCATAGGATTATTGGTCTTTACTTACTAATATTAACCAAAACTATTACAAGAGAACTAATGCCCATAAGTGTTCGGCATAAAACCAACTACTTTGCTTGCAGTAAGACACAGCCAGTAACATACCGCCTAATATACGGAGTGTAAACGTTTCTACGGCTTTCTTACTGGCTAATTTTTTAATAAACTCGCAGATGATCAAGTTGTTTTTTTTACCCATGATTTATCAGGCGGCGGCGATGGCGGCGGGGGCACTGAACTTTGCCTCCACCACGCCTGTAATTGCCATTACTAGTGTGCTTATTGCAAATCCTAAGGCTGGTATAACGCTTGCTAATGTGACCCTTTGCTCTCTAAACAGTGTTCGTATTCTTTCTGCTAGCGTAGTGTCTTCATATAAATATTTTTTCAGATTAGTTTCTATTATTCTGATCAATTGAGACTTCGTAATTGTCTGGTTAGTAGTCAGAACTTCTAGTCTTGCTGATCTTTCTTGTTCAAGATCTTTTAGTCTTTGTCTTATTCTTTCTATAATATCAGGCCCTAGTTGGCGTATCAGCCTCAACGAGTTTTTCTTTTTTCTCTTTTTTTTATTGCCATATAGTTCACCTAGTTATGTCTAAAATTGTTTGTTTAATTCGCTTGATGGTTCTTAAGAGCCATGATCAAGGAGCCGCTATTTCTCGCATGGGTAGCGGTGACTCGATGTATAGTCTTTTAATGCTGTTTCATTAGAAAAACTGGTTTCTGCATCTATTGTATTTATTAATTCGCATGCTGATTGATTTAAATCTTTAAGATCATGTTTTGCATTTGGTTATCTGGTCGGGGAGTTTTGCAGTGTGTTTTGAAGGTTTTTAGCAACTGCATCCCTTCTAATTTTGGTTTCTAGCAATGCCAAGGCGATTTTGATCTTTTACACTAAGTCTTAGTTATATTGTACTTTGGCTAAAAACTTATGGGTCTGGTTTATTGTAAGCCGAAACGATTCTCCTTGATCGCCCCTTACAAACAAAGGACCATCTTCTAATTTAAAATCATTTGGGTCTATATAAATTCGGGTCAGGTTCCTTGGCCTAAACTTTTGTAACAATGCTCCGACCGCACTTTCTGTAATTCACGCCGCGCATTGAGTAGCGCTGAGCGATGCTGTTGTTAAAGGGATTCATTTTCAACTCATGTCGACTCCAGGATCAAAAAATCCTAATCTTCTTCGGCTTCAATTCCTGCCCATGTTTTTAAATAATTTTAACTTTTTATTTTGTTTATAAAAAAATGTCACAAGCTATGGCTCGATTCTTGGACCGTCTAGCAAGCTTGAAAGAACCCTTGGCGTGCAGGGAACTCAAAACGGAATATAACTTGTTCCCAAATAATTCCATCTACTCTTGATGGCGATCAAATTTTACTGTTGAATTCCAGACTAGGAGCGGATTATTTGATCGTGCCAGGCTCTGCACGGCTACCTTTTAAAATAGAACTCGCTTCAACAAACAGACCAACCCAGAACAAGTAGTCCAGAATTGGGAGGGCAATCGTTAAGAAAATTTTGTAAACTAGAGGGGCAAAAGAAAGTATTTTCCTTTAAACAATGCAGAATTATTTTTAACCTATTCTGATCTTTGGTCACCCCGCGAATGAAAAGGGAAGATCTTGCGTTTCAAGGAATCCGGCAATGAAGAAGCACTAAAACTTCGAAAAGGTGCCGAACTCGTCCTCAGGGCTAAAAAGCAGCAAAAAAAGGATCATTTAGCAGTAAGTTTGCGTTGGTAATCGCCTTTTCCATTTCCCCTAGATTTTTGAGTTGTTTAAAAGCGCATGCCCCATACTTTAAGGAGCATTTAAAAGACAGATGGTCATATGAACTAATTTTAATGAATACAAACGTGTTATCAAATTCATTAACAGACCACCGACGCAAAGTACATCAATTCTGACATCTCGTTCGAGTTTGATGTTGTTAGCAACTTGTTTTAGCGGCGGCTGATGAGAGCAATACATAGGTCAAATTAGCAAATATATTACGAAAAACGTAGCGTCATCATACAACAATCCTAGAAGCATGGGCAGGACATAATGGACTTTAGTTTTAGCGACTCAGCAAGATCGCTTAAAGGTATTTTGTGATGCTTGTGAAGATAAGAACCATTCAACGAGGAAGTGAAAAGTTTTTTAATCCCAAAAATAACGAAGTACAAGTTCGATTGAGGGCAGTCCTAACCAAATCTATGCTAGGCGGGCTTAAACCTTATCAGCATTTGGAGAAATAAGAAAACTGTTTGAGGTGGGGAGGTGTAGAAAATCCAACAGTTGACCCTTGTGTCTAAAGATCTACACCTTCACAGTGTCAGCTTGATGATTATTTAACAACCAAAATACGGTTTATGGATAGACCTAAGGTCCACGGAGGATACTCAGTTACATGGGAAAAAAAAGAAGCGGGAGGGAGGAGAACTGTTGAGATGAGAGACGTAATAAACATACAAATTGATTAAAGAAAGAAGAAGCCGATAAACACTTAAATGTACATTTGTTTATAATATATGATGGTACGCGGCTGGATAATTGAAAATAACAGATTAAAAGATATACAATACTAAATTATTTTTGATTTTATAAAAACGCTGTACTGTTAAGGTTTAATCCAAATGTGCTACAGCGCCGCCAAGAGAAGAGATAGTAGAAAACCTAGCATAAAAACTTCAGATTACAATATTACACAAATGCAACAAAAACTGAGCAGGACCTTTCAAATACTGCAAAACCAAACGAAAGGTGGTATTCTGCTGCCTTTAATGCTGTAACATATGTTTAATACTGGAACATCAAACTATAAGAGCACTATCAGCAGGAACGAGTGTAGGCCTCATGCAACAGGCCATAGTTGGCGCCCGCAGCTATGGCCTCTAGGCGGGTTGTCTATAGCTCTCGGCCTGTGTTCATTAGCTGTAGGTGCTTGCTAGCAAAAAATTAAAAAAATAACTTCAAAAGCACACAGCATGGTTCAACTAATAACAGCTTAAACTTAGTTCCTTTAAGCGTTATAACTAAAGCACTAGCTGATAAACATCACGGATGAAGAATTTACTCGTTTACAGGCGATTTGATGAACTACAAAAGACAAAAACATTGATCTTCAAAGAGAAAAATGCGGGGACACGTATTTTCTCACAGCCAGACCCGAGCAGACAGATAAAAAAGGAATGCTTTAAAAAAAGTACACGAACATTAAACTCTGTTCTAAACAGCTCACAATAACAACCACCAAAGGGTGTTCTATACTTTATTAGTTTATGAGTCAAGCGCAAAAAGACCGTTGTTAGTGGTTGATTAAGTATTTTTTTTTAATATAATAAATATTTTGAGTTATAGAAAAGAGACTCAACATGGCTAAGATAATTGAAGGCCAGACGAATTTTTTGAAGCAATGCAAGAAAATTTCTCAAGGAGCACTGAAGAATGATATGATTTAGAAGTCTTTGACCAGAAAGCGACGGGCAACGTTTGGTCACTATTTCTCAAGTTCCAAAAAAACTAAAATAGACCCACCAGAAAGTAATGAGCTGTTTTAATCGCTAGTAAACAATAAATGAAGAAAACCTGAATCGGGGTTCACAAAACAACGACTTTTTTTCTCTAACGACTTAACTCCCGGGTTGGGCGCGAATGCTTACACAGTTTGAGGGCCCCGCGAAAAAGCAAAATGAGGGGCTCTGGTTTGGGTCAGAGGGCGAAGCTTGAGATTAGATTAAAACAGTCAATATGCGCCGATTGTAGGGGGTCCACTTTCCCACTACCTCCAGCATTAGGCAAAAAACTTTTTAAAACATAAAAGAATCAGACAACAAATGTTTTGGGGTGGTTCTTGAAAGGGCTGCATTACGCCCGAAAAAAGCAGAGAGGTGTTAACTATCCCCCTTTACCTCAATGATCTTACTTTAGTGGATTCCTTTCCTGTTAGTGTAGAAAAAAATTTGTCGTTTGAAGAAAAAAACAAACCAATAATGTTAATGTCAAACCCCTGGGATGAGGAAACAGTTTGGGCCAATTAAAGTTCCAAGAACAGCCCAACGTTTGGGCGAGCCAAAAAAAATCATTTTGACTTACTACTGATTTTTCCCAGCGGGGCCCACTTACACATTGATACAAACAATGAGAAAAACTAATGCAGCATATTCAAAAGATGGAAAACAAAAATTCTGCGAAAATGTTTAAAAAGAAGCCGAAACCGCAAGCGAACTAGAAACATTGTATCGGCCCGTTGACTGTAATACAGAACTTTTTACGCCCCCCAGAAGGCAGTAAATTTAGTTTTAAAAAAGGAAACGGATGCAAAATTCTCCATCGTAGTTTACGCAGATCAAACACTCATTGTTCCTTATGAAGGCCAGCCCCACAAAAACTTTAAAAAACATTTTAAGGTAATCATCGTTTTGTTCTTTTCCCTTCATTTTTTGTCAGGTCGGATGGCGCTCATTCAAGCCAGAATTATACAGGGGCCCAGAGCGGCTAAAAGATTTTTACAGGCATGCAGCAAGTGCGTAATGATTGTTTAATAATCTGAATTTATCTGAAAACTAAAGACTCCGAAAATAACAGCATATGCCTCAGCCACTCCCCTGTTGTTTGTGGTTTAGGCCTCCATCAGACGCAGGAATCAACAGTAAGAGGGCCATGTCACATTAGCGGAAAGTTCAGAGGGCTGCCACAACAAATGCAACTTCAACTAAAATTTTTCCTAAGAAGGAAGTGCCCACTTTTCAAAAGCGAGGTTAGACTCTCATCTTATATTGCAAGCAGTAACCAAAGCCTTCAGGGAGCATGCATTGCACAGTCATCAGAAAAGAAAATGTGCTTTAATCTAAAAAACATGTCTTTTAGACTCATGCAGCAATGATGGGTTCATTAAGGCACTATAGTCCTTAAAGTCCCGCCCAAAACGGAAAAATATTTTGACCCCAAAACTTGTTTGAAAGGGCGTTTACCCTTTTGAGTACAGAACAGTTGGGGAAAGGTTTGACGAAGACCCCACTTCCTCCCAAAGGCGCGTTCTTTTTATCTTAGGGAAAGGACTAGTGATTTTGATTACCGCTGTCAAGATGCGTGGCAGAAGTTAGGTGTAAAAAGATGGAGACTATCATGATTCTACTTGATGGCCGTACTTTTTTGTTGGCGGACGTCTTTTAAAATTATAGAAGATTGCCGAAAAATTATGATAGACCCGCGCATTACATTCGCGCCCGGAATGAGCTGGGTGTTTCTTAAAGATTGGAGTACAGATTGATTATTGTCAGATTTACCATGATTCAATGATTTAAAAAGGGGTTGCGTGGAGGAATTGTATGGCGTCACATCATTTCTGTAAAGCAAACAACAAAACCCGAAGACTTTTTCCGAGTAAAAGGTTAAAATCTCAGTATTTTAAACAAACAATCTGTAGGATGGGGTAGGCGCAATGCTTCCATTCCAATTTAAAAAGTACACAGGCGGCGATCCCAATAATATTCAAAAGGCATTTAAAATGGGGGGTAGTTTAACGCCTGATGCAGCGCGGCTTCATTCAGAAATTGACTTAGAAAAACCTCATGAAATCCAGACCTACTAATGACTCCCATTAGCAGCAGAAAGTCTAAAAGATGGATCCCAAAAGAGCCACCTAAACTTGTGCCCAAAACTTCGGGGAAAAAAAATTATTTTTCATTTCGATTCTACAATTTTATTAAGACATGGTTTGAATGCGCAGTTATCGTATAATTGCTTTTGATCAAGAAAGTTTATGAAAACCCTCACATGAAGAACACTGATCTCAGAACCAAAACCCCAGATGCTTCAGAAAAAGACTTTTTCCAAGCTGAAGAACAACAGCTGTTTTGGAAAGACTATGGAGAATCCGCACAAGCGCAAAGAATGTCAGATTAGTCCACCAGAGAAACCGAAGCAATTAAGCTGGCCTTCAAAACCTAATTATCAGGACTTTAGAAGATTTCATGATCAGCTTTTTGGCATCATGATTAAAAAACAGAAAGTCAAATTAGACAACCTGTATTTATTGGGTTACTGTTTTAGGAAGTATCAAAGCTTTTGATGTTAGAGTTTTCTTTTATGACTACATTAAGCCCTCGTAACCTGAGTCCAGAGTACTTTACACAGATACAGATAGTTTGTTATAGAATATTCCTACTGAAGACATCTATAAATACATGGAAATGGAATAGCTAAAGGACATGCGGTATGGTAAATGATACATCTGTTAACCTAGATTCGCCTTTGCATCAATTACTAACAAGACGGTTTTAGGAAAGAAATGAAGGATGAATTATCTGGGAGGGTGATTAAGGAGTTTATTGTTTAAGGTCGAAAATGTACAGTATTTCGAGCAGGAGAAAATCAATAAGAAGCAAAAGGAATATCTCGCAGTGTTGTGCAGACAAATCATATGCACATGATAGCTACAAAGAAGCATTGTTTGGCATAAGACTTTCATCATGACAACGTAAAACTGCGATTCTAATCTACATGAGATCAACAACACAACGGTTTGTAAACAAGAAAGTCATTAGGATAGAACAAACCAAACGGGTGTTTGTTAATCCAGATTTTTCATATGCTATTGGCACTGAGGACCGCATAAACAGGGGGTTTTATATTTTCATCACTGTTATTATAAGAAACAATCATAGCTTCATCCAATTACATTTAAATCTTTTCTCATGTTTGCTTGATGCTTCGAAATTTTTTTATTATTTTCAAGAATATTCTTTTCCCAATTTGGAGTTTGAGTTGTAGGTGATCTGGTGATTAGCATGCAATGTTAATCCTCGAAAATGTTTCTTAATAGCATTACAACGCATGAAATGATTCCCCGAATCATTTTCAAGGTCTCTTCCTCGCCATTACTGTTGTCGGTCTGCGCTCCTTCTGAGCTTCCATTTTAAACTCAAATATATTTACGTAAATTTAATTAAAGCGGATCTGTGTCTGGGGTGGGAATATCTGCAGTTTTCTTCCGGCACATAAGAGCGGTGGGAGGAGCCGATGTTTTGTTGTGCAGTTTCTCGTAAATAATACACGGGCGGATTCATCTATACAATTCTTTTATTTCCATAACGGGTCACACTCTAAACTGGATCGGGGTGCCCTGATGCGAGTTCCCTCTCCCTTCGCTTCCCCCGTAAATAAAGGGACCTACTTTAAACCAAACGGTAATAGTTGTGCCGGATTGAAGACTCTCCTTCCAACAACATCTATTGGTTTTCCTTTTGATTGCTTGTACTGGTTTTAGCCCTTTAAATGCTTCATTATTCAGGGCGCGCACAACTGAGGGCATCTTCTAACCATTCTGTGTTGCGAGAATTGTCAATCAGCCTCTGTGATACTGGTAGGAGAAAAGTCTTTCAGATAACTGTTTTGTTAAAGTTTTCAACTAAAAGCTGTGATCTGTTGAACTCCTGGAATGTCTCCCCCCTCTTTTGATGTAACGCTTGTTCAACATAATTTGATTCAGCTTGGCCTTTAATTCTTTTCCAGCAGCGTCTGAATCATGCGAGGAAAGTTAGTTGGGCCTCGTTGGTATCATTGTCTACGACAGCAACAGCAGATGCACTCTTTTTGTGTTAATGCTCGCATCTTGTATATTAAGCCAGTCAATGACTGTAAGTGCGTACTTAAATCTTTTTTCGTCTAATCGTATCAGAGGGTAACTATAGAAGGTCCATTGATGGGTGTCCGTTTGTATTGTATTCACAAGCGCGGCCTCTGATTTGTCCGGTGCAGGTAAATAAATTTGCCAAAGCGCTTGTTTAGATAAACATTCTTTGTGTTTGTTCACAGGACTCCTGTCGCTTGGCTTAGCTTATGTATGCTGTGATGCCCTTCCAATTCCTTTGGCGAATAATAGATTTTGTTCATTTTTATTCAGCCAATATTATGTGCAACAAAATAAACGACGGTCCATAACCAAAGGCAAAAAACGAGATTCTTGCATCTTTGTTTTTCTGATGGTTGAATAAAGACCACGTGAATTTTGGTGGGGGCAATGTCTGAACCGTTTGCCTGTTACTAGAAAATATTCTTTTATTGCTTGTCAACATTTTAAAATGTGTAAGCTGCCATGCCCTGTTTCTTTCAGTGTGTCATTAATAAAAATCTACTGGCTCAAGCTCTGCATTTCATAGGCGTCCCTTGTGCAGGCTGCTAGTTGCGCCAGTGCGGGGGGGGGTTATGTCTTTTTCCTCTCGCCGTCATCCGCAGTTTACTAAATGCGAAATTTAATCCGCTAAAAGCAAGCGCATTCACCACTGCGCCACCTATCATTAATGCAGTGAAGCCATTTTTTATAAATGTATTTTTTTTCTTACATAATTTTATATTGGTCCTGAATTATCCTTGCTTGACTAGAAAATCTTCGTGGCAACCGAAGCTGCCAATGATAGCTATCAGCTTGCTGAATCCTCAAGGTCTAGTTTGCCAAGATCTGCGTTTTATTTTTAACAAGCTTTTACCAAGCATTGAGTATCCTACACTTAGTCCCCTCCAATAACAGCAGTATGTAAACAAGTGTTGTAACAGTTTTTTTCGGTGACTCATTTTTTATAAAAATAAAATAATTATATAATAAAAAAACATGACCAGTGATGATCTACTACAGCTACAAGGCGGCCTAACCCTTCCTGAACTTATGAATGACCAAGTTAATGATCAAGCTATTATGCCCAAAAAGGAGAGGCTGTTTCATTGGCAGAGGGGGAAAACAAAAAGTTCCTGGGAAATGATTCAGCATTAAAGATTCAACAGATGTCCCCCAAAAGACATTTTAAAGTATCATAACGGTATGAAGCGCAGCGGGGTTAAAATGGTGAAAAGTGGGGGGCAAACGGTTTTAGTTTGACACTAAACTAGTCTTTAGATTTGCCCCCATTGTTCTGAACGGGGATCTTACGTATATTTAACGCAGACCCCAGTTTTCAAGTCTTAAGTCTCTAGGGTGTGATTTTTAACTACAATTTGGAACTTTGTTTCCCCCATTAATAGGGGATTAAAAATTTTTAAATCTATAGTTTTTTATTTCCCTTAAAAATGACCGGGCCAGAAAAAATCAGCAGAATCAGAAAACCGAACCGGTGGAGAAAGAAACCCAAACCCCAAAAATCAGCAGAAAACGGAATCGGCCCCCTTTAAAAAAATCTGGGCGTGTTAAGGGGGAGAAAATTACAGAGGGGCGAAAAAAAAAATTAATGTTCAGAATATGCTCATCTGAAAAAAAAACCCCTCAACGCCAGAACAAGTTGATTCAATGCAGCTAAAAAAACCCCAGTAAACAAGGGCCGCAAGTTCAGGAAATTGAACTTAAAACTGTTGCCTTTTTTTGGCCCATTGCGCTTTTGGGGGAGTTTTAGGCTAAAAAAATTCAAAATGGCAACGAAAAAAAAAAAACCCAAAAAAATTTTGAGCCACTAATTCAAAAAAGGGGACCCCAGCACCCCAAAACCCCCAAATAAAAAGCATCATTTGATCCATTTAAAATGTAAAAATTTTTTAAAGAACTTATTTTAAAATTTTTTTTAAAAAAAATAGATCATGGCGTATTTAAATGATAAAGAAAAAATAAAGACATGGAGTTATAAAAACTTTTCCCATAGACAGAATTGTAAATAAAGGGGTTGTTGTGTAAGACCTTTTAAAGATCTATGCAGAAAACCTGAAAAAAAGACATCCTCAACGATGAAGTTTTTTGGGCGTGTGTGTACTATATTAGGCATTTATATTTAAGATAAAAACTAGATGATTTTTTGAAAATTTTTAAAAAAATTTTAAATAAGAACTTGGTTGTCTTAGAGGATGACTGTTAGATCTTAGGTTAATTGGGGTTTGACTTAAGGTTATTTAATCAAGAACTTTTTAAAGAATTGAAGTAACTTAATTAAAAATTAATTAAAAAACTTGGGGAAAACTTGCCCCAAGAACTTAATTGGGTTGGGGTAACAAATTTAAGGGCGGGGTGATTTAATTAAGGACTTGGGGGATTAATTAAGGACTTGGGGGACTTAATTTAAGGATTGGGGGTAGTTTGGGGTGAAGGTGTAAGGTTCAAGTGGAAGGGCTGCAAGAAAAGTGGAACTGGGGGGACCACTTGTTTGTGACTGAACAGGCTGTGTCCCATGGCCTGAGTAGGTTTCGTTGCCTGGCTAGCCTTAACGCTTAGTAACGCCCGCTGTGTGGAAGATATCATTTGGGAATATTGGCTTCCCTTGCTGACTAAACCCAACTCTTTAAAATTTGCTGTTGTGTGCGCGTGTTGTGAAAATTAAATATGCAGCCACTTGTAATGGCTAAAAGTACGGGACTATCGCAAGAACTGGAGTTTATAATTTAGTGACGGGGAGGAATAGAGTTGAGGCGAAGAGTCACAAACCGTGCTATGAAAAAAATAACAATTAATTCAACCCGTAATTTAATTTGCTTGTCCAGTTGGAAAAATTTCAAGCTTTTAAACACTTTGGTGAGAGAGCAAAAAAAAATTTAAAAAAAGAGAAAAAAAAAAATTCCCAAAACCCCCAGGTCAGTTTAAGCAAAAAAAAAGCAAATTTAACAAATCAAAAATTAATTTTTTGTCGGGTGAGTTTTTAAACAGCAAAAAATATCACAAAACAGAAAAACTTTTAAGAAGTGTTGAAAGCGTTATCCAGTCTTTGATGAAAACCAAAACGTGGAAAAGAAAAAATTTAATGAAGGGCCAAAAGCATGCTACAAATAATCGCGGCCCTTAAAAGTTTTGCTTATGGAAAAAGGCTGCAAAGGTTGTTTCAAAAAAAAGAGGAAAAAATTTAAGAAAAATTTTTTACAATCTTTTTAAGTACTCCCCGTTGATTAATAAACTGGAAAGACGCAGAACCTTTTAAAATATCCAGAACTCGAAAAACTGACAATTTCTATCCCAAAAACCATCGCGTTGACGCCAAAAATACAAGCGCCTGAAAACCCCGCCCGTGTAGCAGTCATGGATGTGAAAAGGATGTAGCATTGGGTTTTGGGTTTTTGGCTTAAAAACTTTTTGAAGTTTACTGGGCTTTTCTCTTTAATATTTTTTTTACCTTTTAACTAATCGTTTGTTTAAACGTTTCGCACCCAAAAGTACACACCCAAAAGAAAAAAAACAAAACATACTGCCAACATAACGGAGGGTTGTGCATGTTTGGGGGTCGTCGTCATTTAAACTAATTTACTGTTCTTGTTTTGTGTAAACGAAGCCCCCCTTTCTGCGTCGGTCGTAAGGCCCCCGCATAAATTAAGTGATCAGGGTTTTACCTAATGGCGGGTCCTGCAGTATTTTGATATGCGAAGTCCTTAGGTAGGGGGGGCGTGTTCAGCGATGATGCTTTTTTCCCCCCTACCCACGAGGTGCGTTCGACTGCTATGGGAAGAATAATCCCACACAGTATGTTGTTTGTAATAATGTTATTTTTTTTTACTTGTCAGAGAACAGGAAAAGGGGGCTTTAGGCATTTTGCCAAAAATTTTGGGGAGCAATGAGCCCGGTTGGGAAAAAACTGTTTTAGAGAAGAGCTACTAAAAAAAAAATTTCAAAAATGTACAAAATGTCTTATACAGATAGATTAAATTACTTAAATTTTTTTCTTTAAAAAGGGGAGTTTAGAGGGGATTTGATTGAGTGTTCAAAAAATTTTACAAGCAAACGGGCAACAGGGGACTATTTTTTTTTAGGTGTTTAAAAAAAGATGAACAAGAAAATTTGGAAAGGGAAAATTTTTGTAAACAGTTTTTTACTATATGGGGGATTTAAGTTCGTAACAAGTTATTTCTAATGGAACGTTGCCAAAAGCATTAAATTTGTAAAAAATATAAATTTTTTAAAAATTTTCTGGATGAGACTTGAAATTTTAAAAAACAGTTTAGAAGCTTTGATGAATAAGAAGGGAAAATTTATATTGATGCATTTTCAACCTGTCATAAAAGTTAAATCACGAGGGGGCATTGAAAGGCTTACGGCCTATGAAATTTATTCGTCCCCACTTTTTTACTACTACTACTAACTAATCCATGATTTGGCAAAATGTTGTATATACTGTTTCATTTTTGACAATGAAAAGACCAATTCCCGAAAAAAATGTCAGATGTCTTTCGTTGCGAGGACCCTTTTTCACTATGGGGCCCAAACAAAGATTTTAGGAAATCAAAAGTTTGATTTGAAGTGTTGTCTTAGATAATTATCAGGATGATGTGCGTTCCATGCGGTTGTGGCGTTCCATGCGCACCATTTCAGACCCACGTTTTGGCGTTTTCTCTTTCCAGTTGAACTGTTAAGCTGACTGATGAGGCTACATTACTACAGATGTGCCAACCAAGTGCCATTTGCCCAACGAAAAACAGCAAGATCAGTCTTGTTGAATGTGATCTCTAAGGGATTAGATGTGGAGAGGAAATTGAACCTAGGCTGGGCATGCAAATCGACTCGATTTTGGGACTTTTTGTGCTAATCACCGAGGATGAGGATGATGAAGATGACACTGTGGACTTCAATTTTGTCTTAAACTGCATCCTAGCGTCGACAGGCCCGGGGGACATAAACACCTGCAGAGCTGGTCAAGAAATTTGAGCAACAATCTCAGGGTTGCGTCCATCAAGTGTGAACAGTTGTCCCTTACTGAATCCATACAAAACTCAACTCTGGGTAGTAGCTGGTCGGGTCAGAAAAAAAAACGCAAAAGAAACAGGACCTCCCAGGCTGGAATCAACAAAGCTGTGCCACAGCAGCTGGACTGTTCTAACAAATGCACGACTCAGAAGGTTACCTTCCCTTGTTCATGTAAGAAAAAAGGTTTATATATCCTACATGGCTGCTAGTATGTAGCACAATACTAGCAACAATATTGTTCCCTCCCTTCATCTCTTCCTCGCCCTTTTGCAAAAGAACCAATATAAAGATTAGATCTGAAATGAAAAGAACATTCTGTACACCCAACCCTTTACAGGCACCTTCTTTGGTTTCCAAAGTGGGAAATGACAACAGCTACAACAATTTGATGTCAGTGTGGATTATGTGATCTTGTTGAGGACAAAGACACTGTTTTGGGTAATATATCCTTTGCCTGGATCATGTATGGGCACAGCAGGGGGAAAAGAGTTCGAGGGATTTATTATCCTGTTGTCTGTAGAGATAAGTCTCTTCAGCTACCAAAACCATCCAGAGAGAGGTTTTTTGGTTGTTTTTTTTTACATTCTGAATTAAAAAGAAATAAAAGTCTATCTACACATGATTAAATAATTAGATTTTTCAAATATAGTGTTCTTAGTAGGCCTGTTTCACAATTTACTGTTTCGTGACATTTGTCAAATCTGATGCCTTTTCTGCTTGGTCGGTTAGTTGTTTTTTGACAGGTGTCGTTATTCCCCATGCTCCAGTCCTCTAAAATACCACTTCAAGGCATACAGTCCCACTACCAGCAGTCCACGGGAGACCTTTGTGGTCACCTTGAGGACAACCACAGAGACCTTGCAAAGCTGCTGAGAAACTTGGGTGTTGTTCAATGATGCCTGTTCTGAAGAGCGATTCAGCATGTGCCACATGTCACCTTCAGAATCCCCTGCTGGTAACAATAACTGCTTACTTCAAGCGCAAGAGTGACATCTAAAACAAAGACTGCCACTCCATCCCACCACCGACATTCCCCATGATTCTGCAAACGTC
>CM031602.1:4290274-4292774 GCA_018398815.1 Conus ventricosus
ATTGTATAGTTTAGCGGAGCTTAGGTGGTCTCTCTGCCTGTGGAACGTTGGCCGTTACTTGAGCTGTAAACAAGGTAATTGATTAACAGCTTCCGCCGCTCCATCTTTGGGACTTTCCTTTACCACGGCTGGAAGGGGGGAGGGGGGGGGGGGGGGGGGGGGGAGTGCGGGGGGGGGGGGGGGGGGGGGGGGGGGGGGGGGATGAATACTGAACAGGTGTTTTTGTTGTTGATACCGCCGTTGTTGTCTGTTTGATTTATTGAGGTTGTTGTTGTTGTTGTTGTTGTTGTTGTTGTTGTTGTTGTTCGGGATGGGGGTATGGGGAGGCGTCGGAGACGGAGTTGGGATAGGGTGGGTGGGTGAGGGGGTGGGTAGCTGTGTGTGTGTGTGTGTGTGGGTGGGTGCGTGTTTGCTTGCATGCCTGCGTGCGTACGTGCGTACGTGCATGCGTGCGTGTGTGCCTGCGTGCGTGTGTGTGCGAGTGTGTGTGTGTGTGTGTGTGTGTGTGTGTGTGTGTGTGTGTGTGTGTGTGTGTGTGTGTGTGTGTGTGTGTGTGTGTGTGTGTGTGTGTGTATGTGTGTGTGTGTGTGTCACACTGTCACTTTTGCACACACGCATTCATGACAGCATTTACTCCATACGCACACGCAATCTTTCCAATCAACCAAAAGGCGCACTACCGAATGTTTTTTCTTCTCCCCCTCTCCTTCGGGGAAAAACACTTTACTAAATCACATCAGAACAATTAATAAACAGATTTTATACATGTATCTCTCTTTCTCTTCACACTGAGAGATAAATCAAGTTTCCCATTTACATCAATACAAGTTTCTGTAAAGTCATGGCCTTCACATCACATTGGCCCAAGACCCAGACCAGGAGAATAAATAATTCCTGCAATCATAATGCCATACCCGCATCAGAGATGAGACTCGCCCCATACTGTCATGATTCCCTGTCTCTCTCAGAAATCGTGTCACCCCCTTGAATTCTCCTGTCACCAGAGAAATGACGAGACCCGACTCCTCTCCCTGGAGTCTTTAATTGCTGGGGCTGAACTACCGGTGTGTTCCCCACATCATGGCCTTCGTTAACCACCCGTCTCAAAGGAGGAATACTGACGGGGTTGAAGAGTGAAGGGCAAAGAGTGAAGGGCTGAAACACGATAAGGTTCGTGTAGGTAACCTACTTCCCAATTCAACATATGAATTCTTTCTTTCTCTTTTCTTTAGGTTTCCCCCTGTAGCTTTCCCCAGCTATCTATGGCTCACCTGGTAATGACTGGTCAGCAGTGAGGACCAGCGTCCTGACAGGTTCGTGTCTCTAAAAGAAGAAGAAGAAGAAGAAGAAGAAGAAGAAGAAGAAGAAGAAGAAGAAGAAGAAGAAGAAGAAGAAGAGGAGGAGGAGGAGGAGGAGGAGGAGGAGGAGGAGAAATAAAAGAAAAGAAATTTTACAAAAGAGAAGAAATTTTACAACACACAAAAAAGTAGAAGCAAAAGAGAAACAAATTTACAAGAAAAAAAAAAAGAAAAAGAAAGAAAGGTAGAAGACAAAGGATACTTCCCTGCTGTTCGCACTGTTTTATCGTCATTCTAGCGGGCTGTGATTGACATACGGGATTCACTTGATTGTTTAAACTCAAAACTATAAACTCATCAGATGCAGTTACAGCTGAAGCTAAAATTGATTCTACAACTGAAAAGAACTATTTTAAAAAAAAACACTACACTTTTGTGTGGTGGTGGGAGGAGGTATAATTAAAGCGTCAACCACATTAAAAGGAAGGAGGAGGAGGAGATGGAGGAGGAGGAGAAGGAGGAGGAGGAGGAGGAGGAGGAAGAAGAAGAAGAAGAAGAAGAAGAAGAAGAAGAAGAAGAAGTAGAAGAAGAAGAAGAAGAAGAAGAAGACATGAAGAGGAAAAGAAGTAGAGAAAAGAAACATTGTCAATAACAAAAGTGATGAAAAGAAGCATTAAATCGGGTATAATAACAAGAGGAAGTATAGGAGCAAATGCGAAACCATTGTCATCATCATCATCATCATCATCATCATCATCATCCCTCTCTCTCTCTCTCTCTCTCTCTCTCTCTCTCTCTCTCTCTCTCTCTCTCTCTCTCTCTCTCCCCTCTCTTAGGTAAACAATATACCACGTATGCTTGCTTCCAATGATGTAAGATTATTTTCGCACAACCCTTCCCAAGGGACCCATGCTTATATGTGAACAAACTATCCCCTCTCTCTCTCTCTCTCTCTCTCTCTCTCTCTCTCTCTCTCTCTCTCTCTCTCTCTCTCTTTAATGGGAAAACCTCCACTTCAGACTTTGTCAGACATGGAGTCCCACAGGGCTCTGTACTAGGCCCCCTACTATTCTGCATCTTCATCAATGATTTACCATTGTCCGTATCAGATGAAAAGGTCACGACAGATTTATTTGCTGATGACTCGTCGCTCCAAACGAATGGTAGTGATCTACAGACAATAGAAACTTCTCTCCAGGAAA
>CM031602.1:4312774-4320274 GCA_018398815.1 Conus ventricosus
TCTTTCTTTCTTTCCTTCCTTTCTTTCCTTCCTTCCTTCCTTTCGTTCTTTCTTTCTTTCTTTTTTTCTTTCCTTTCCCTTTCCCTTCCTTTCTTTCTTTCTTTCCTTCCTTCCTTTCTTTCTTTCTTTCTTTCCTTCTTTCTTTCCTTCCTTCCTTTCTTTCTTTCTTTCTTTCCTTCTTTTCCTTCTTTCTTTCCTTCCTTCCTTTCTTTCTTCTTTCTTTCTTTCTTTCTTCCTTCCTTCCTTTCTTTCTTTTCTTTCCTTCCTTCCTTTCTTTCTTTCTTCCTTTCTTTCTTTCTTTCCTTCCTTCCTTCCTTTCTTTCTTTCTTTCCTTCTTTCCTTTCTTTCTTTCTTTCTTCCTTCTTTCCTTCTTTCTTTCCTTCCTTCCTTTCTTTTCTTTCTTTCCTTCTTTCTTTCCTTCCTTCCTTTCTTTCTTCCTTTCTTTCTTTCTTTCCCTTCTTCTTTCCTTCCTTCCTTTCTTTCTTTCTTTCCTTCTTTCTTTCCTTCCTTCCTTTCTTTCTTTCTTTCCTTCCTTCCTTTCTTTCTTTCTTTCCTTCTTTCTCTTTCTTTCTTTCTTTCTCTCTTCCTTTCTGTTTCTATTTCTTTCCCAAGTCTTATTTTACTCTTGCAGTGGTTTAAGCTCTCCGCTGCGTTACAAATAACAAACTCTGTGAAACTCCCACTGGACGCATGAGTTTGAGTCCCTTTGTCACCCAAAATACAAGAAAATTCTGCATTTTCTTTGGCCATTTTTACGTGTGTGTGTGTGTGTGTGTGTGTGTGTGTGTGTGTGTGTGTGTGTGTGTGTGTGTGTGTGTGCGTGCGCGCGTGCGTGCGTGCGTGCGTGCGTGCGTGCGCGCGCGCGCGTTTTGTGTGTGTATACTTCAGATTTGCGTGGTTTCAAGTTCTGTTGTGTTTCTCTTGAGTACGTATGTGCGCTTAATACCATTAAACGATTTGACCTGACTTGCTAATCGACGCACTTAGAGTTTCAGTCTTTTTCTCTGCTTAGATTTTCAGTGTTCCTCCCTACTTCGAGTTCAGTGTTCTTCCTACGACATACACACCGAGACGCACATCAACAAAGTAAGAACAGAGTTATCTACTTGTGGATTGTGGGGGGGGGGGGGGGGGGGGGGGGGGGGGGGGGGGGGGGGGGGGGGTCCGAGCGCAGCGCCGATTTGTGCGGGTGCATGTGAATGTATGTATGTAAACATATATTTAGGTCCGTGCCTGCGTGTTTTGTTTGCATGCGTGCGTACGCGCGCGTGTGTATATCTGTGCGTGTGTGTGTGTGTGTTTGTTTGTTGTGTGTGTGTGTGTGTGTGTGTGTGTGTGTGTGTGTGTGTGTGTGTGTGTGTGTGTGTGCGTGCGTGTGTGTGTGTGCGTGCATGCGTGCGTGCGCGTGTATATGCGTATATGCGCGCGCGCGCGTGCGTGTTTGTATATATGTGTGTGTGCGTGCGCGCGTGCGTGCGTGCGTGTGTGCGTGCGTAAGTGCTTTTGACTGTGGAATTGTGTTGTATAGTGTGATGAGGTATGGTGTGCGATTCAGCTTGGATATTTTACTATGCATTTAAAATGAACTATGTGTTTAACCCAAGCCTCTATTAAGCAAAATACAAAAATGCAGTTATTAGGAAAACAATGGTTTCAAGAAGCTTCAAGAAAGAGGAAAAAGAAAGAAAGAAGAAAGTAAAGAATAGAGAAAGAAACAAGAAAGAAAGAAAGAAAGAAAAAAAGCAAACACTACCTTCAGCGCTGGCCCCAGGAAACTCAATCATTTAATAATGCAAAACCCATCACCGTAACAGTACGCTCAGCAGCGAACATACCTGAGTGGTATTTAATCTGCTGTAATGCGATCGGACTGCTTTGAAAAACAGGGTGGGTAAGAGCGACACCTGCGTTGTTGCTGTTGCAGGAAGCAGATCTATCAGAACAGAATCTAGGACAAGAAAAGCATTATGGAGTCTTTGTTCTGAAAAATTAGAATCGAGGATGTTTTCGAAATTATTCTCACCCCCCCCCCCCTCCCCCCCCCCCTCCCCCCGCCTAAGCTTCCCTCAACCTTATCTGCTCTGTACTCTCTAATCCCACCCCCCTTCCCCCTGCTCTCTCTCCTCCTCTCTCTCCTCTCTCTTTTCTCTCCTCTCTTTATCGTCTTCTTTATCTTCTTCTTCTTCTTTTTGCTTCTTCGTCTTCGTTTTCTTCTTCTTCTTCCTCTTTTTCTTCTTCTTTTTCTTTTTCTCTTCTTCTTTCTTTTTCTTCTTCTCTTCTTCTTCTTCTTCTTCTTCTTCTTCTTCTCCTCCTTCTTCTTCTCCGTCATCATCGTCGTCGTCTTCTTCTTCTTCTTCGTTGTCGTCGTCGTCGTCGTCGTCGTCGTCGTTCTTTATAATTCTTCATCTTGCTCGCTTTGTTGCTGTGAAAATCAATGTGGTCTAATTTCCGTTCTAGAAAAACAAAAGTTTAGCCGCAGAGATGAATTTTGGACCCCAATCTCTCTCTCTCTTCTCTCTCTCTCTCTCTCTCTCCTCTCTCTCTCCTTTTCTCTCTCTCTCTCTCACTGTCTTAAGCTCCGGCTACAAATTGTACGCAGAGATCCCACCGAATCCAAAACTACGGGCATATAATTTACATTCATGAAACATTAAATGCGCAACGTTTATTATGAACTTGAAAGTTTTGGAATTGAAGCAGTGTGGCTAATAATCAGGTTGAAGAGAACGAAACCCATAAAAAATCGGATTTGTGTATCGAAACCCAGCAGAACATGCTGATTGGATGGACAAGTTTACGGCCATGATGGATGCAGCATCACTTGGTGCTACAGAATTAAATTATTTTAGGTGATTTCAACATTGATTTATTGAAATGCCAAACATCATGGTCAGACAAGACTACTTCGTAACAACTTATCCCAAATTATAGACATGCCCACCCGAGTAACGCCCACTAGCAAAACATTAATTGACCACATCTATCTTTCTGAACCACATAACGTCATGAGAAATGTGTGCCTTTGAATGGTTGCAGCGACCACTTTCCAGTATGTATTACTGGAAAAGAAGAGGAATCAAAATTCCTAAAACAGGCCACAAACATATCACTTATAGATCTTTTGGAAATTTCCATGAAGATCCCTTTCTCACTGACCTCATGAATTCCCCCTTATAAATGTTTAAATTACACTGATCCAGCGAAAGCGTTAGAGTTTTGGCTACATACGTTTAATTCTGTTTATGACAAGCATGCGCACTCAAAACGCGTAGAGTTAAACATAGTGCACAACCAAAGTGGATGACTGATGAAATACACGCTGCTTGTTTCCTACGCGACGATCTGTTTGAAACAGAAGGGAAATCGGATGAATTTAAAAGGCAACGCAATAAAGTCAATTCACTCAAACGGACAGCAAAAATGAAATTTTTTCGTGAACTTGTAGCCAACAAACAAAATTCGAAGTCCATATGGCAAGCAATAAATGAACTTACGAATAAAACTTCACACTCAAAGATAAGTCCTATAATCAATATAACACCAAATGAACTCAACAAACACTTTACAACAGTTGCAGAACACATTGTCAAAGAAAAGAATACTGACTCAAATGAACTACAAAAATTGAAAAACTTTTGTCATGCTAAGAACATTCGTTCAGCTCCACCAGTTCCACCTATGACAGTCAGTGATGTTCACAAAGCTTTATGCCAGTTAAAGCAGACAGGAAGTCGTGGACTTGACGGAATTGATGGAAAGATCCTGAAACTATCAGCACCTGTTATATGTGAAACTCTTACCTACATATACAATTTATGCATTGATAAATGTCACTTTCCTGCTCAGTTCAAAGTTGCAAAAGTAATACCCATTTTCAAATCTGGAGACAAATCTGACCCATCGAACTAAAAGACCTATATCTATTTTGCCAGTTCTTTCCAAGCCCTTGGAAAAACACATAAATAAACATCTTTGCCACCATTTGACTCTTCCAACCTACTAAATAAAAGTAAATCGGGTTCAGGAAAAATCATTCTTGTCATACAGCACTTACAAATCTAGAGTATCAATGGCTAGCCAATATTAATGAAAATAAATATTGTGGCGCACTGTTTGTTGATTTTCAAAGGCTTTTGATGTAATTGACCACAAATTGCTATGCAGGAAGCTTTTATCATAGGGTTATAACAGGAAACACCTTCCATCTAATCTCATAATTCCTAGAAGACCGTCAACAAACCGTTTGTGTTAACAACAATTTATCAGAGAAGCTACCTATCCAACATGGCGTACCCCGGGGTTCTGTGTTAGGCCGTTGCTGTTCTCAGTTTATATAAATGATCTCCCTCTTTATACTGAGGATTCATGTGAACTCTTTTGTGATGATACGACTGTCCATACAAGTAGCTCCAACTTAGAAGCTGTTTTCACCTCATTACAGAAGAATGCTGATATCTTAAGTAATTGGTGCAAAGTAAATCACATGTCACTGAATCCCAACAAAACAAAAAAAATGCTGATAACCTAGGCAAAGAAGACAAAACATAACCACACAGCCTCCATCTGTTTTTATCAATAATCAGGAAATTGAAGTGGTGGATAACCATCGAGTTCTAGGCGTATATGTTGATAATAATCTCTCTTGGTCTTATCACCTTCGCAGTTTATATAAATCAATATCCAGACAAACATATCAGCTGTGCAGGATTAAGCATTTCTTAAACCTTCATGCCAGGAAATTATTCCTACATGCATATATTCTCTCTTCAATTAATTATTGTTCAACACTATTTGATTCGCTAGTGCTAATGCATGAAACCTCTTACGAGTGTCTACAAAAGAGCACTTAAAGCAGTTCTATTAAAATCGTCCAGTCTTACTAAAGGGGATTATACTAAAGCAGGGGCCCTTCCGCTAAAAGAAATGTTTGCTGTCAACAAATGTTGTTAATGCAGAAAAATTTCGTCGGCTTTTGCACCACAAACTCTTCAGTCTAGATTTAACAAAAACCCGAGGGATTCAACCAAATTCCAGATTCCCACACCTAGAATAGATCTATTTAAATCAAGCTTATCTTACTCTGGTAGTGTGGTTTGGAATTCACTTCCACAATATTTCCGATGCACCCAAAAATGCAGAATCCTTCAGGGAAAAACTAATTACACATTTCACAGTAGGTCATTACTAGTAGGGATAAAATACATATACCAGAGCACACCCTTTGTTTTGCTGCATATTAAACTGATACGCCGCTTCCTTTCTTAAACCAGATAATGATATATTGAAAGATATGGTTACATTGGTTTTGTTAATGACTGTAATTATATCATGATGAATGAATGTTGTGATCACTGATTTTATTGATGCATTGTCACTAACTGATTGATGTCCTAATATTTTGATTTATTGAAGCATTGTATCTATATGATGATAAATGCGTGCCCTGCCCTGGTAACTGTTGATTATATTGATGTATTGTTGTTTGTTTTTCAAATTTTATAGTAATGTTTAGTATATATTATTTTGGATGAAAGAAAAGGAAATATCATTCTCCTCTCTCTCTCTCTCTCTCTTCTCTCTCTCTCTCTTCTCTCTTCTCTCTCTCTCTCTCTCTCTCCGTATTTACGGCTGCGTATTGATGTATTGTCACTAAGTTTGTAATTATGGTCTTGGTAGTGTATGAACAGTTCAAGAAGAAGAAGAAGAAGAAGAAAAGATGAGGGAAGGGGGGAGAAAGATTATGATGGCATCTCTCTCTCTCTCTCTCTCTCTCTCTCTCTCTTCTCTCTCTCTCTCTCTCTCTCTATCTCTCTCTCTCTCACCCACACACACACACACACACAAAACACACACACACACACACACACACACACACACACACACACACACGCACACAAGCGCGAGCGCACGTGCCCGCGCGCTTGCACACGCACACGCACACATATACACACCATGATAATGAGCGTTATGACTATTGACGCTTGGACTTTATTGTTGCTAACTGATAATTGATTGTAGTACTGCTCGTTCTTGTCTTGCCTTGTAACCATATTTTATAAATTATTAAAGAAACAAACAAACAAACAAAAAAGTTGATATTTCTGATGCATTGTAGTTGTCTAATTATTATCCTTAGCAGCTTGCTGTATGTTAATATTTTACAAAAGGAATGTAACTCTCTCTCTCTCTCTCTCTCTCTCTCTCTCTCTCTCTCTCTCTGTCCCCCCCCCCCCCCCTCTCTCCCCTCTCTTCTCTTCGATAGGAGGATCGCTTATTCTATGTTGTGTGTGCTGATTTTTTTTTTTCCCTTCTATGAAATTTATTTCTTTATTTATGTTTGTTGTTGCAATTGCTTTTTTTTTTTTTTTTTTTTTTTTTTTTTTTTTTGTCCTTCAAAGTCATCTATGCCTTAAAAATGTTAATGGATGAACAACTTATCGAGTTTTAATGCATTTGTGAAGATATGTGAGTTTGTTATAATTTTTGTAAGTTTTAGTCGCTAGTTATGCTTAGTAGTCGCTAGTCATGCTTAGTTAGTCCCTTAGTGGGGCGAGGGCCGGATGAAAAAAAGCATGTTTGCTTATCTGTTACCCTTGGAAATAAAGATTATCATCATAAAGATTATCATCTCTCTCCTCTCTCTCTCTCTCTCTCTCAAAGTGGAACAGCCAGAAGAAATTGGACAACTACGCAGAGCCTAAAATCTTTTAGAAACAAACGTTTCTCTCTCTCCTCTCCTCTCCTCTCTCCTCTCTTCTCTCTTCTTTCCCCTCTCTCTCTCTTAGGTAAACAATATACCACGTATGCTTGCTTCCAATGATGTAAGATTATTTTCGCACAACCCTTCCCAAGGGACCCATGCTGATATGTGAACAAACTACCCCCCCCCCACTCTCTCTCTCTCTCTACTCTTTTCTCCCACTGTCTGTCTGTCTGTCTGTCTGTCTGTCTCCCTCTCTCTCTTCTTTCTTTCTCTCTGATAAACAAGATGCCAAGTTTAGTTGCTTCAGAAAATGTTCAATTATTTTCGCACACTCCTTCATTAAGGACCCAAGCCGATATGCGAATAAACCACGCGAATCTCTCTCTCTCTCTCTCTCTCTCTCTCTCTCTCTCTCTCTCTCTCTCTCTCTCTCTCTCGTACCCTCGGGGATGCGGATTCTCCAAATCGTCCGTTTGAAGTGGCCATGATGGATGAATAATGCAACGAGTTGCTGAATCTCCGCACTCTCGGATTGAGCATCTATATGCGTGCGTGCGTGAGCGTGCATGCGTGCACGTGTGTGTGTGTGTGTGTGTGTGTGTGTGTGGTGTGTGTGTGTGTGTGTGTGTGTGTGTGTGTGTGTGTGTGTGAGAGAGAGAGAGAGAGAGAGTGTGTGTGTGTGTGTGTGTGTGTGTGTGTGTGTGTGTGTGTGTGTGTGTGTGTGTGTGTGTGTGTGTGTGTGTGTGTGTGTGTGCGCGTGTGTGTGTGCGCGCGCGCGAGTGTGTGTGAGTGTCCGT